>CAUYSK010028846.1:0-21346 GCA_963575035.1 Avahi laniger | reverse complement strand
GCTAATTTTTTATATATATTTTTAGTTGTCCAGATGATTTCTTTCTATTTTTTAGTAGAGACGGGGTCTCGCTCTTGCTCAGGCTGGTCTCGAACTCCTGACTTTGAGCGATCCATCCGCCTCGACCTTCCAGAGTGCAAGGATTACAGGCGTGAGCCACCGCGCCGGCCTCGTTGTATTTTAAGGGATAGTGAAGTCCACCGCACTGTGGAAAGGGTCCAATAAGTATTTATTAATGGTACTATTCACTATTTTCTTTCCTCAGTCCTGGACATAGGATATTCTAATTTAACCTGCAAATTGTAGTGCATATTATTGAAATTTTGAGAACAGGAGCATCGTATTTGCCATCTTTGGAAATAAATAAGAAATTAAAGAAAAATAACAATAAACACAAAGCATTTTTGGAAATCAGGTCCATTGAGATTGCTTGATAGCTTATGAAACTGCAAAGCTCCATATGTTCTAATAAGCGTGCATTCGATAAGCAAGTTTCGAGTATCTAGTTACACCAGGAACTTGGAAAACAGAAACAACTAAGACTGAGAGCCAGACTTTGCCAAGTCCACAACGTAAGTGCAAAGGAATACCTGGAAACAAGTAACCAAGAATTAAACACTGATAGTGCTATGCATAGAGTACTGAGGCTGGGTACAGAAGTGAATAGCCACCATTTCTTATGAGGTAGGAAACCGTCAGAAGATGTTGTTTTAGGGGAGTTTGGATCACGCTGGTGATAAATTTAGTTTTGAAATATGACAATGTCCCAGATAAAGGTTTTTAAATGAACTGTGATAACTTTTCCCTTTTTTTATTGAGTGAAACAGAGTGTTTGCACATATTTTCTCATAAAGATGTACTTCTATTTAATTTGGCTCTATCTATAGTTAAACATACACATTTATATTGATGTTTGAATTATTTGATTACTTCTCATTAGGGATTGGTAAACAGTGGTTTAGTATTTTAAACACACAAAAATTCAGTCCAAAATCAGATTTATGTCGGTCTGGTAATTTAATTGAAAGCCACGGCTACAGCTCAGAGAGCTGGAGGTGCGATCGAATTGCGTATTGAGCGGTAAATGGTGGAATGATGCTTACACAGCATGTTTGACTCTTATCATGTTTCACCGGTTAAGGTGTAGGTAGAAAAACTGCAGGTTCAAATCGCACAACAAAATAAGACATGAATTACTTGAAAACTGATATTTGACATGCATTTTATCCCCAGTTACTCCTTTAATAGAACCTTCCTCGTCAACTGAACTCAGAGTTAACAACTGCCCCCCACCAACACCATAAAACTTCACATTTTCTGTGAAACATACAAAAACTCAGCAAGTGAAAATCAAAATTTCTTCAGTGTATATAAATTTAATGTCCTGCAGTCAATACTATGTCACTAATCTTGTGTCCACTTTGTTGGACTACTCTATGTATTCTGGGACAGTTCTTAATCCTGTAAATACAGATAGTGATACCAAGCATGACCCTCTATGCCAACGTTTTTCAACCTCATTGCAAGAACTAGCAAGTCAATGTTTTTTGCCCTCACACATTCCCATCTGATCACACTGATGTGACAGCTCAGTTCTTTATTCTTTCCTTACTTTATTCCCTTTCTTGGACTCATAGGATTTCCAACAGAAAACAAGTGTTTTCTAGTTAGCCTTTTAATCTGGATTGTGATTTATGTCTCAAAAACAGTATCTTACTTTTTTTGTCCCCTCTCATAAAATGTCCAAATCTTTCTTCGGATCTTGAAAATATTTATATCCTTTAACTCAGGAGTAAGATATTAAATCTGCTTCTCGGAAGCCATTCTAAGAAAACAAATCAAAAGTGTCTATGAGGATGGTCATTAAAGCATTATTGACAAGTGCGAAACATTGGAAACAAATTATACGTCCAAAAAGATAGGATCATAAGGCAGAATATTATGAAGCCATTAAAAATCATGTTGCTGAAGATCAATAAATGATATATGGAAATAGTCACCATAGGTTGTTCACTAGCAAAAATAGCTCAGATTACAAAATATGGTATAAAGTATGATGCCACGTTTGTAAATATATGCACAAAGAAGCAAAAAGGTGTTTAACAAAATGTTAACAGTTGCTATAAGAGTGTAAACTCTTCATTTTCTTTTTCACTTGTTTCTTAATTTCTTAAAATTGTCTCATTAGAAACATAATTAGAAATATATAATGTGCATACATACACAGAGTTTTACACCTTTCTCTGAGGTTTTCTGAGTCTAACCAGTAAGTGTTATCATTTCTTAAGTAGAATGGAGCAACTCATCCAATGATACTCAACTGCTGGTTAATACAAAAAAGAAAATTATCTTGAAATAGTCAGGGACTCATCCAGGTCAGGAAATAAGAATTACTCAAAACCCTGCCGCTAACACTAAAATGTGTCTATCCCACAACAAGGCAGTCAAATGCTGACACTTCAGCTGCAAAGGCCATGTCAGTTCCTGTGGGTTCAGATCCTCTTTGAGCTTGCTGTTCTAGTCAAATTTAACTCAGTTTTTTTTTTCTTTAATATGCTATATCTGAACTCTAACCCTTGCAATATCACTTGGCTAGGCTAGGCTAGGACAGGTGGTGGCATGGAGCCTCACCAAGACCATCAACCCCCGAAACTAGAAGGGGAGGGTCTGACTGCACTTACAATAAGAGCACCTTTTTCTAGATCCAGTGTTGTCCAGTCTGGTTCCCTGACTTTTAAATTTTGTGAACTGACCTCTTATGAGTTAAAAATAAGACACTACATAGTTAAAAACTTTATTTTTCTACCTTCTATTCTCACCATTATTTTACCAAAGAAAGCACATTTTTTACATGAAAAAATAAAAGGGCATGATCTGAAAATAAAATTCAGCTTCTCAAGAAAAACAGTGTGTCAACCACCCACTAAAGCATATGTGTAATATAATCTGGTGAAAATGTTATCACCAAATGGAGGTGATCCAGTGATTCCTCCGGGAGTCTTTCCCTTATAGGCGAAGGTGGTTTCATTGTTGAACTGAGGAATTTATTTAAAAATAAGCCAAAGCACAAAGATTTATTTGTTCTCCCAAGAATGACATATTTCAAAGAACAACCAAGCACTTGGTTATGTGATAATCCAATTCTGAAACTTTTCTAGAGGGTAAAAAGAGCATCAGAGATCTACCTTTCATAAGAATACTTACATCATTATAGACTTTCGGTTTTTAGAATGTTTACAATAGAACGCATCTCAGAGTAAACTCGGATTCCTAACTGAGCACCGGAATGTCCTTAGTTTGCTGGAATCCTCTTTCCTAGACAGGCGCCAAAGTCAGGATAAACCTATTGTCCTACACATGAACATGAACTCATGAAAAACCAAGGGACATGACAGTGAGTTTGGTCTGAGCTTTGGTAGAGATACATTTTACCTCCACATGGCAAAGGGCATCAAACAACCATAAAATATCAAAATCTGTTCATCTGGGACTGAGAGAATCTTCTTTCCTGATTGTCCTCATTATTTGCAAAGCCACTCAGATCATCCAACATGATTTTCTACTCAAGTTCTGGCTTATTTATCACAGTCCATACATGATTAAAATGCAAACCAGTCACTCTGTTTCAAATCGTTATGTAGTAGTTTAGAGGCAATGAAATTTTTAACAAGGACCAAGGAATAAAAATAAAGGTAAAGTAAAAGTGGATTCCCTGCAGACGGTTGGTCTGAGCTAATGGGCTTTAGGTAGTATTTAGACAAGGGTCAACATTCATAATCATGCTTTCTTCATAGTTTCTTAATCCCAACTCAAAGGTAGTGGTTTCTTTTATGAATATTTTATCAGATGAGAATAAATGCAACATTTTATTTGGATTACACCACTCAGAGAAAGGGGTAAATAGAGAAAGGCCAATAAATCTTAAAGAGTTAATTATTTATACAGAGAAAATTTACTTTCTATATTGTGACTTGTTTTATTGGTACACTGCAGTTCAATTTAGATTAAGAAGCAGAAAGATTATTGTTTCCCAACAGAGAAGTATCATAAATAAATACAGCAGAGAATTGTTTTTTGTATTTGTTCCAAACTACTTACAAATATTCAGAATAAAAATTTGTTCCTAAAAACTCCTCAAATTTTAAACTCTTGAAATGACATTTAACGACTCTTAACCCCAAAAATTTAGTGGTGGGGGCTAGTCATGGGGAGGCCCCTTGTCCAGAGGTGATGCCCATTGAAGGTTGGCATCACAGTTATCATATCTTTGCTAAAACACTTTCTGGATAGACTGGCTGTCTAGTTCAGTTTAGTTTACCCACAAAACTGTATGAAATGCGTCATCGTTCTGTGGAGAAGAATGCACTCACATATAACATGACACTCTGGTTGCCAGAAGGGTCCTGTTGCAATCTGAACTATGGGTCGTTACTTGCAATACTGAAGTCAATATCCCTGCTACCCTACCAGAAAATAAAATCACAATAAGAGAAAACTTTGGGGGAAAGTTTCACTTCCTGGTACAAAGTAAGTACTCAATAAATATTTATTGAATATTGAATTAAATGGGTGGATGGATGAATGATCAGATGACTGAAAGAAGAATTATCAAATCTGAGACTACAGGTGTCAGCCCCATAGTCCTTGGAGAAATCCCAACAGATGCAACTGTCTTCTAGCTTGTTTTGACCCCAAAGAAAGTAACAAAACAATGCCAGATAGTTACTAAATAATTCTAGTCACAAGCAGTTTCCAGATTTCTGAAATTCTCTAAAATAGAAATGAATTTCTTGAATTTAAAGGTAAATTGGATCTTCAGACACACCACAGGATTTACTCTATCCTTGGCTATTCCCTGCAATACATCTTGCTATAAACAGACCTAGGAAAGATTTCTCCTATTATGAGCAAATCTCAACTTGTCTCTTAATTCTTTTCCAGAATTGTAAAAATAATAGCTATCATTTATTGAGCCCTAAATATGTACCAGCCACAGTGGAATAGATTTCAGATATATGACCTCATTTGATGCTCATAAAAATCCTTTACTTGTATTAACATCTATTTATTCAACAAAAAGTAAGTACTTTCTGTGTATCAGGTAATGTTCTAAGAACTTAGAAATCAATCAGTGACAAAAATAGACGAAAATCCCTACCCTCACAGAGCTTAAATTTTTGTCAGGGTAGGGTAAGGGATGAACAATAAACAAACAATGATATTTATTGTTATTATAATTATCCCCAATTTAAAGATGAAGGAATTAAAATTAATGTAACTCTCCAAAGAAGACATTGGCAGTAAACGGCAGATTTGAGAACCCAAATGCAGGACTCTCCAGCTCCAAAGCCTGTGTTTACCATCATTAGGTTATATTGTTTCCACTATCAGAACTGAGCTAGAACAGCATCAAGTACTTGGAGTCTAACACAGCCTGTTCAAGGTATGGTGCAGCTTAACTGGCTACGTGGTAGACTGTCAGGTTCTGGTCATCTTCACAGCTTCCCAATAAACCCAAGCTTCTCACTATCTCCATCTGTAATCCTTAACCTTTAACTAAGATCAGGGCACCACGGCCATCGCCTGCCATAGTACTCAGTGGAGTTGCAGCCCACCCTACTCCAGGTGCATGGTGGGATTGTACTTCCTGGCTCCCCTGTGCTTATATAGCAATATGTGACTAGTTTTGCACAATGTGTTGTAGATAGAACTGTATGTGTCGCTTATAGGATGGAACATTTAATTTCTAATTCAAGACCTCTCAAAACTCTCTTTTTTCCTCTTACATAAGCCTGGAAATGTTCAAGATGGCAATCGCTCCATCAATATGGTGCCCTGCGTAATTCCAATGAACAGACCTCCTCTGCTGATCCATGACAGACAGGAGAAGGAGTGAAAATAAAACCTTATTCTTTAAGATGTGGGAACTTTGAAGGTTCTTGTTAAATAGCACAACCTAGCTGATCCTTCTTGCAGCGGGACACAGGAAATCTCTAATTTTTTTTCTTCATTATAATGTTGTGGCAGTAAAGGTAAACTAAATAAAAATGTGAAGCCCACAGTCTAGGAAGTAACCATCTGGCATCTGGTAGAGAATATATTAGAAAGCAAAGAGAAAAATATATACAGAGAGTTTTGAGGGAAAGAAAAAAACATTATGAGAAATGTGTATCTTAAAAACACTAGTGAGCAAGGAAAAACATATGCAATTCAAAAACTGGCAAAATTCTTCTCTCTGCTCTAAGATCAGGAATTATTACTATGCACAATCTTTAAAAAAATTATAAAGGCCAATATTTAATCTATTAGTGTATTTATTTCTTTATTTATAGTGTATTTATTTCTTTTTTTCGCATCAGTTCAGCCCTTCCCTAATTAAAAAATAAGCTCTTGGAAGGCAAGATATAAGTGTGTGCCATGTGCCTAAATGTCAAAATCTTTGAATAAAATAAAAAAGTTGATAGTCAAATCTATTCTTCAACATATAGAGCCAGAGAAAAAAGGTCCCAAGAACACAAGACACCACCTGCATTTACTTCTTCCAAATGAAAAAGTGAAAAAGGAACCAATGCGGTCTCACTACTTTCCATCAAAGTAAAGATCCTTACCACAACAATGCCAATTATACCAGATTATCAAACGCAGAATCTCACTGTAACTTCTGAAAACTACAGAATATAGACACAAAACAGAGCCAAAAGACCTCAATACAGGTACACCTCTCCTTCAGAGACTCATGTGTTACAGAAAAAGCTGGGAAAACTGAGTAATAGAGACAAAAGAAACTTGTCATTTAAGGTTTTCTAAACTGAAATTATTCTTGTTTTGATTTACTTTCCTTGCAATTCTTAATGCTCATGTTTTCTTAAGTAAATTGCATTTACACCTTTGTTAAATTTTAGTCTTTTGATATAGGAAGTCAGCCTGGAAGAATTGTATTAATACCTATTTGATAATATTGTATTCAAACATCTCCATTATTCCAAATAGGAAGGAGGAGAATTATATAATAGTCCCTGGTTTATAAAAACCTAGGCCCACGGCCATAGATGAAAATGATTAAAAGTACCTAAAACCTATTATTTTCAAGACTCCTGAGAAAACCATTCCACATATATCAACAAACTACAGGTGTCATTTAAAATATTTAAACTGTCACCCAATTATGATGTGGCCAATACATGCTTGTAGTGACTGCCCCACAGAACAGACATCAATATTAAAATACAGACTGACATTAATAAGCCAAAGGGGAGATTGGGCTAATTTGTGGAATTATGAAAATCCTAAAATTCACCCAAATTTTCTCCCATTACTACAATCCATCTGAATTGAATTAATGTTTTTCTGTACAAGTTCCTTAAAGTTCCAGGGCAGACAGAACCCTTCCACAATTCGTATCTGCTTACGCACACTTTCCCAATTAGCAAGAAGCAAGAATTAGCATATCAACCACAGAATACTCATACATGTACTTCATAGATTTTAAATGCCCATAAAGCTGACTATTCCATAAAAGTAATCCTTGTACTTGGAATCATTAAATTTCACCTTCTGGACACATAATATAGTACTTATGTCATGCTCTGCAGATAGATCTTGGCTAAGTACCTGTGTCATGCTCTGCAGATAAGACTTGGCTAAAATAAAAGATCAATCAAACCTCTCTCTCCACAACCCTTAGTGTAGTTCACTTGGACCGATTATTAACTTGGTGAAGGTTGTACACTTTCTAGCCCTGTGGCCTAGTTATTCTCATCTTTTAGTCTGCTACAGAACGTACTCCCAATCTTGGACAGTTCTCTGCATTGTTTGTGTAACAGTCCCAGCACCAACATAGTGATGGGCTCATCATTACAATTGATATATATTTGTTAATATATTTCATATATATTATTTGATATATGCTTCCTATGTATATATTTGATATGTATTTCTTAGAATTGCATGTCACTCATCATAGAGAAACCAACGGGAGAAAGAAGGTCGAGGAGGGTGTTTACTGCACACCTATTACGTGGGAAGCTCATTCAACATTTTATGTTATCTCACTTGACACAACTCAGTGGGTAGTAATATGTTCATTTCACAGATGAGGAAACCACAGCTCAGAGTATTTAGTAACTTTTACAGAGTTGCAAGCTGTTAAATGATGGATGTAGCTTCAAATTCAGGTGTATCTGGCTCTGATGTCTATGCTCTTCCCAACGTACCGCATAGTTCAGTCTCACCTGCCCCTACACATCAAAACCTGTTTCCCCTTATCCAAGCCCGTGGCTACTGTCCAACCATCTTCTTGTACAGCACATCTTCTTGTAACAGACCCATTTACAGTAGACACACTTTCACATCAGGTTTCCTCCTAATTGGATATCCTTCTTCCTCCCCAACTATGCAAACATAACTCTCCCTTCGAAAGTCATTTTCTACGTGAAGTCTCACTTCCCCACCAGCCCTTTCCTCTCTCAGTGTGAATTGCACAATTTGGTTTCTGTCAGCATAAGTTAGTTTGAGCTATGTCTTTTGTTGTCCTGTTTTCTAATTAGACTATTATTCAATCCCAATCGCATTATAAAGTCTTGCATTTTATTAATAGTTTTCCTTGAATGTTCCATTCCTTCTCAGTGTTAATAGGTCATAAGTACAGCATAAATGCTTTAGTTCTATTGAAAATGGTATCTTTGCCTATTTTGTAATAAATTGAGAGACAACGTTATGTGCTGAAAATTGCACTGGACTGGCTGTTGAGGGACCTGGGTTCACATTCTATGCCATGAATTAATTCATTGTGCCATTTGGGGCAAGTAATAGAACTTCATTACATTTCACTTTCTTTGCCTGTAAAAGAGAGGGTTCAAACTAGATGATGCATAAACAGAATGCTTATGGATATTTATTTTAATTTGTCTTTCTGAAAAAAGAAATTATAATTATGGCCATACAGTTTGGTAGCCAGGTTTATCCCAGTTTTCTCTGCTTGGAAACAATTCTTCCTTCTGTGTCTTCCACTTCATTGATAAGGTCCAGCAGATGCAATATGTAAAATACAGACATTAACAGAAAGCTCTTTTCAAATTACAGCCAGTTTCCCAAAGCAAACTTCCACGAACCCACCCCAATATATTTAACACGTGTTTCTGTAAATGTGATTTATTAGTGAAAATCACAGTGTTTCCTATCTTGAAACTCAGACTACCACCTGTGCATAACACTCCAGAAGTAAAATAATATGTTCATATGTAAAACTCAATTCAAAGTCAGTTCCATCTTTCTAACCATCCTGCCCTTTCTTATATTGTAGCTTCTACTTAGCTTTTATTTAAGCTGTCTATATGTATTGGAGGTGGGAGATGGCTTCAAATTTTTAAAGTAGGGGATTTATTGGGTTCATTCTTAATCTAGGAAATACATGCATTACTGTAAGACTGCATGTTGCAGGGAAACGTTAAGATTAAAACAGCACAAACAATAAGTATAAGAAGTCTAATAACAACTACAATGGCATACAGCATTTATTATAAACTACTTTTTCGTTTATACGTGCTTTCTTCAATTCACTGCTTCATTTACTCATCCATTCATCCTTTCAATATGAAATTACTGAACATCTACTCTGGAGCAGCAACCAAGCCAGCTGCTTAGTCTCGATTTTGTCATATTAGATGAAGCGCATGAAACTATTTTGTTCCTAAAACATACTATATAAAGGTTAAAAATAAGCAGCTTAGAGAAAATTTATATATGGAGGGAAAGCAGAAAAACCTCATTTTAATATTTAATTTAAAGTGAAAATTGCCCCCCAAAAAATCAAGGGAAAAAGACAGAAAACTGCTAAGAGCGAGGATATATGAACATCAGCACACAAAAAATAATGGTTGATAAAATAGGTGAGGCTGTGACCTCAGGCATGACTGAAAAACATTCCACATCACCTTTACACTTATACTCTATTTGAAAGCAATAATCATAGTTGTTAAGTTAGGTATATCTTATTTTTTAGAGGCAAAGAGTAAATTTTCCAACCCAGTTGAACCATTTTCCCATTCAACATTTACATTATGTCAAATATAAACCAAATCCAACCCGCAAGATTTATGTTTTTGCTGTATTACCTCTTACGCACCACCCAATATGGACATATCTTGGTATAAATGCACTTTCCTACTGATAATCATTCCATCATTAATAGATACTCTACTGAGAAATCGTTATCTTTCTTGATAGGCTCAATTAACCTGATATTTTGTCTTCAGTGAATCAAACAGTATTGGAGATCTTGGTGACACTAGATTAAAAATGTGTACATTACATCGTGAAAATTAATGTCTGATGAGCAAAAGTTTTATTTCTTGCCTTTGCTATGGCACTTTGTCTGCTGGTCTTTCATATTTGCAAATACTTTAGATAAAAATAAAGGGAACTGGAAGCAAAAGCTCTAAAATCCATAAGAAGATTTCTCAGAAAATGTCAAAAAGTATTGATTTGAATGGTACACTAGGGCCCCAAATATTCCTGGAAATAAGAAACAAAGGAGAACTTGGAGTATCTTGTAAATGCATAGATTTATTTTACTCAGATTACTTCAGAGGGGTTGTTGGTTTTATCTTTCTCTAATTGAACTTCACAAAGCTAATGACAGGTCACTTGCTTTGAATGCCTCCTATATATCAGGCCTGCTACAGGGCACTTCGCGTAATTTAGCTAATTTCCTCTTTACAACCACTCTCCAGTGTGCATAGTATTATCATTTTTTAGAAAAGGAAAAAGCTCAGAGAAGTTAAGTGGCTTGCGCTGGGTCACCCAGCTAGTACGTGCTGGAAGCGGGATTTGAGCAGTACACCCAACTCCGGACCCACACTGGTTCATTGTGCTCTGAGGATCTATTTTTTGAGCCAAACATCTGGCTAATTACCTCATTCAGTTAGAGCATGACGCTGGAGAAACCAAGACTATATATGTGTTAGATCCCCTTTAGGTCAGTTCGCTTAATAACAAAGAATTCTACAAGATCGGAAGAACGGGCTCCACGTGCACTTGCCGACAAATTGGCATTGACTGATCAACACTATGGTGCTCACATGGTAGTAATATTCTCCAGAGATCAGGGGTTTAGGGAGGGGGTAAATTCACAACCAATGGTCGCGGTGAGCATTGCAGAGGGGAAGGGTGTGCCTCTAATCCTCGCTTGGGCGAGGCAAAGACATAAAATGTAACCAGAATATTTGCACTCTGGTAATATCCAGAAATAAATAAATAAATGAATGAATGAATGAATGAATGAATGTTTGGTAGAATTTGTCACTGAACCCAGCGGGGCTTTGTGATTTTTGTTTTGGGAGGTTGTTAATTATGGATTCCTTTTACTAAATAGATATAAGCTTAAAAAAAAAAAAGAATTCTGCTTCCAACTGTGCTACCTCCGTGTTTCTTTGGTCATTGAAGGAACCAGTGAATCAATATAAAACTTTATCCCCGATAGCCAAACATTTCCAGGTGAATTCAGGACGAATGGTGTTCACTATTCTCACATAGCAGAGATAAAAATATAAAAATAGTGTACATTCCTCCCAGGGTCGTTTGCTGGGACACAGCAACTTTTATTTTTTTAGGTTTAGCTGGATGAGAAATATAGCCACCAACTTGCGGGACTCCAAGCTGCAGCAAGCTAATAATCACATGACTGGGTCCCCTCCCTAGGACTATGATTATGGGAAGTAAATTCTTTTTTGTGACTTCCACCAAGCGGATTTTTTTTTTTAAAGGAGGCACCATTCTATCAAATTATGTAAATAATTCAAAACTTCCTCTTATGCATCCCTCCCTGCTCTTTCTAAGTCACCCAACAATTTGCAAAAATAACCATGGGAAATGTTTTGGGTGGGCTTTTGAAGATATTTTTAGCTAAACTGGTGGAGGTTTAAAATACAAGCATGCGAGTGTCTGCCATTTAGAGAAATCACCTGCTCACACAGTTCTGTGAAGAAGTGGAATGTTTTAATGTGTGTCATTCAGTACAACATGTGGACTGCATTAAGTCAGGTTAGAGCAGGTCATGCCACGTGACACAGCTGAGCCACATATAATCTCAAGCAATACAACATGCTCAATGCAACATAAATTTAAGCAGGAGTAGGTTTTTTGCCCTCAAAAGGAGGCAACGGCTGCTGTAGATAGCAAAATGCCCACACTACCCCACACTGAGAGGGGTTTGTGCCTTGACATGATCTAAATTATATGGGGGTAGTTCAGTACATCTATATTTAGGGGCCTCTCTAAACATGAACAATTGTTGTTTTGGTGCATAGAATACATTCTCTAAGTGGCACAAACTTCATGCTTTTTTAATAGTCCATTTTGTAATTTTCTCACTAGTGAATAAGAAGCATTTTAAAGGACAGCCTTAAAAATTAGATACTAGAGACAATTTTTGGCTTAGACAAACCGGCTTCTGAGCCAGTGGGCCAAATATTTAGTATTCTTATTTAGACTAAAGATAAAATACTCTGCAAGTCCAGCATTAACAAGGCCCAGAAAAAAGGAAACAGCATGGAATTATGATAAAAAAAGAAATGAGAGAAAGTAGAGAGATGCGCTGCTAAAATCAGGAACAGTTAATTTCCTAGAAAAGTCAGTACCTGTGGTATCACTGGCAAGCATAGCACACTGAGACCCTGCAGAAGTTTGTTGGATCTTTTGTTTGTTTGTTTACTCCTTCCTTGGACTAGGGTGTAACTGTGTGATTTACATCACCTTGACTTTGGATACCACTTTTGACATTCAGAGTTAGCTTCTTAAGAAAGCCTCATAAGAACTCCATGAGTAGGAAGGAAATAAATCTCTTCAATAATCCCACCCAGCTCTGGCTGCTCGCACCAAGACAGCACAATCCTGCCCAAGCGACACTTACATGTTCATCTCTGTACAGTTATAATTAACCATGTGCTAGCTCATAAACCTATTTGAAGCACAAATGTATTATGATAAGAAAATGGGAGTATTTTCTCAACGTCTCCTTTGTATTCATTGACAAATATGAATCAGTTTCATTGAACCCAGTTTTGGACAGTATAAAAACAAGTTAATTATCTCACTCTGGGAGGCCCACTCTGGGAGGCTCTCCACTATTTGAGCTCAGGAGTTCAAGACCAACCTGAGCAAGAGTGAGACCCAATCTCTACTAAACATGGAAAAATTAGCCGGGCATCATGGTATGCACCTGTAGTTCTGGCTACTCAGGAGGCTGGGGCAGGAGGATCGTTTGAGCCCAGCAGTTTGAGGTTACAGTGAGCTACTATGATGCCACTGCACACTCTACCTAGGGCGACAGAATGAGAGTTTGTCTTAAAAAAAAAAAATTCCAAGCTAAGTATCTCATTAAAGAGGTAAAATTTAAGCTTTGGAAACCATGTGGGGGCTAGAAAAGGTGTTACAAAGCTCAATTCTGTAGGGTACAGACAATGAGTATGAACTTAGAAATAACTAACATCTATTGACTGCTTAATATACTAAGCACATTACCCACCTGACCATGAGAAAATTATAACAAAAACTACAAAAGCTTGCAGAGGTTAAGTAGCCAGTGTGTGGCAGAATAAGAATTCGAACCCAGATCTCGCTGGTACCAGAACCACGCCTCCCAACCAAACACCTATCCTTTGCAACGGCCTCTCCTAACCACATTGAAAGTTTTCTCTTCATGCCCAGACTAAACATGTTTTTCCTGGAACTCGTATTCGGTCTTCAGGTTCTTGAAATGAACATATCATATCTCCACAAATAAACTGACATTTTCTTGTGGCCTAGGACCTTATAAACTATTTTTTTTAAATTTCACATGCCTATCTGTATGTTTGAAGCAAAGTAGGCACATAATGTTTGCTGAATTAAATGTGTTCTCACTCATGTCTACATAATCATCAGCCCCATCTTCTCCACTCAGCTCTGACAATATTAAGGAGACAGTTGAGGTTCAAGGAAATAGGGTTAGGCTTGCAAATGACCTGAATTTCAGTTCCAGCTTTGCCTCATTTTAGTTGTATGACACAGAAATCCGTTGTCTTATTCCTTTAGTTTCCTCATCTATAAAATTGGGATATATAAAATCTATTCCACAAAGATAAAATAGTGTTACATTTTCCTTTGGATCTTTTTATATTCTACAAAAAAAGAAGGAAAATTTAACTGGCAAACGCCTAAGTATCTGTTACAGAGATCAGCAAAATTTCCCTAGACTCCCTTGGTATCATTCATTCATCTCCAGGGAGTCTGTGTGGTGCAAGCACTCTTCTGCAGAGTGATTATACAATAGTGAGCAAAACCACACTCAGTCTCTGCTCTCACAGGATTCATGATCTAATGCAAGGCCAGATGTTGTAGCTGAAAATCATTTTATTTTCATAGATTCATTTTTAAAATATATCTATAATTTCAATTTTTATTAATGGAACTTTCAGGAGTCAATTTAATATCCATCAGATCTGTGATCCTAATAATTAAAATTTCCTATAAAGTAACAAGAGTAAAAATTATACATGACAGTATGGGTACAGTCGCCCACACATTTCTGAAATATTACTAGTTATGAGTAAAACATTTGGGAATCACAGGGACTGTCATAAAATCATGTCAGTTTCTTTCAATGTGAAAGTGTTGTGTCCAAAGTCTCCCAGTTTAGATGCAATACTGCAATTCAGGTCCCAATTTAACAAGACAAACTTTCAGACCAACATGGACAACATGGCTTTGGTCATCTCCATTGTATTATTAACATTTGAAATAAGATGAAAATAAAGTGAAACATCACAACATTCACATGATGGTATTTGATATTAAATATTCTGGAGCGTTGAATTCTCAACATAAAAATTCCATCATTATTTGCAGAATTCGCCATACTAAATATGACATTTCTACCAATAGGTCTCTTAAAACCAGCATCGTCTTAAAAAAATGCATTCATGTTAAAATACATTTCCATGCTGTAGGATTACACTTTTATTTACTTTTATTTCTCACAAAAAGATGTGACGTGTTTGATGTTAATAATTCCATAACAAGCAATTAACAGAAAACATAACGAACAGATTTTTCATAAGAAAGGAAGGAGTTATTGGCAATGGATTTCAACAAATTCCCCGGCTGGCTAAAGATATATCATGCTGGGCAACAGAGTAGGTAAAACCCTTCCATGGCAAACTTTCAAGGACTCATCATTTATGGCCGTGCTCCCTGTCCTCTCTTGTCTTCTTTTAAAATACCAGTCGTGTATGGATGAGGCACATGTTTCTTCTGCCAGTGCCTGCTCAAGCAGACAGTTTACTAATTTGTAGCTCAGTAAACCTTTCACTGCACTGAGCACCTTGAGGTTAGCACATCTCTAATCATTATTTGATAACAGAAATCTGCAAGCATCACATCCCTAGTAACGAGAACATTGTATCTTAGCAACCAGCCTTGATATTCAAACAATTTCATTAAAGCGTAGCACCTCTTAGCAGGTGGGTGAGTGCGGGTGTTGATAAACATTTATAACATGATCAGCCATTGTGTTTGCCAACACTATAATCAGCATGACAAATTTACGAATTTGTTTACAAGCTCCTAGATAGCCAATCTATGTAGGTAAACTACATTTCAGACTGGTTAGGAAATCCAAATATCAGACCCTTATTCGAAATGGAGAGTTTCTTTAGAAACCTATCAATTTAAAAGATTGCCAAGCTGCTCTCAGTACAAAGACATCATTAATATTTCCATTGTGGTTTAATCTTCAAATAGTAGAGTTGAATTTAAATGCTTCAGGAGCAAAATCTGAGTAGAAACTTCGGCTACACTGAGATTCATAAGGATCATATTATAAGGTTGAATACTTTTTCTCCAGATGGACAGAACTAGCTGATATGCCTTTTGTATCCATTGATCTATTTCACCAATGACTGAAAGAAAACAAATGTGGTAAAATCCCCCTTTCTAAAAAGAAGAGAATTTTTCAGCAAATACTTTTCTACAGATTTTAAAATACATTATAAATGCATTTATGTAGACATTCATTTAAGAAATTACTGACCTGTACCAACACGTATCAGTCCAAACATGAACAGGCTTTTCTCATTTATTTATTTCAATCTAATACCTTCATACAGTGTTTGGATTTGTCTGAAATTTAACATTCCGTTTTAGAGAGATTTTAACTCTTTTCCTAGTGTATATTTCAGTAAAATATACATATATTTTAAATCCCCACCAACCCAATTCTCTTCAAAATTGAAAACCCTTCCAATCTGGAAAGTACTACCAGAGCACATCTCTTTCTTAATTATTTTAATATATAACACAGTTCCTAATATGATTATACGATCCCAAACCTGTGACTGTTCAAGTGTTACCAAGTATAAAAGTTCACTAAGGCATGCAGTGGCAAACAGGTAGAAGAAAAACAAGGACTTTTATACTTTCTGAAGTTTGAACCTTGAACCTACAGCGCACAGTTACAACAGGGCCCCTGGGCTCCTCATCCCTGAACAAGCCATTAATCTACCTGAAATAGGTGAACTTCAGTGAAGTATTATCAAATAGGTAACAAGCTTCCTTTCAAATTAAAACCAGTCATGATGAAAAACAAGTTTGCTGACCTAGCTTGTTCACCATGAACCATGACACGTCGGTTAATAACTACCACCTGGGCAACTCCAAGCTTCAACAAGTAGCATTACAAATGTTAGAAAGATTCAGAGACAACAATATAGAGCACAGCCTGAAAGACCACGAGCTCTGTATTCAATATTGTTGGTAAAAAAATAAAATAGAATAAAATCCCGGGAGAAAGAAAAAAACTAAAAACATTTAAATTGGGGATCATAAAGGATCATGATCTGGGGGTTATGCTAGAGCAAAGGCAACAAAAATTCTCTGAATTTGTGTGTATGGTATCAGGTGGGGTGGGGGACAGAGACAGAGGCTGGCATAGTAATTGCCATATAATGCACATTAGATTAACTATTATACTTACTAATTTAACAGCTATTCCTCCTGATTTCCTGAAGCTCTCTTGTATCTATTTCTTGTATTTTTACCATGTATATATTGAAACTCTTTTTGTCCAAAGGAGAAAAATAATTCAGTTTCTGAGGTGGGGTGGGGAGATTGGAGAGAGGGACAGTGACTGAAACAGAGACGCAGCTGGAATCAGGGTTTACGTTTTGGTCAAGTCTTTAAACCTCTTTATCTAGCTAAGCACTATTAATTTGAGGTTATCAGCCCCTTATATTCTGAATCTAATTTCTCTTAAAAATTTGTCATTTCTCATGAGAATTTTAAACTTGTTTTCTATGTGAGGTTTCGGGTAAGAACGTATGTTTGTGAATGTGTAAGAGAGTGTGTGTGTGTAAGTGAGAGTGAGTATGAGCGAGTATGGGTGTGAGAGTACTTAGTTTGTTTTTTACTTACTGAAATCATCAGGTAATTTTATATATTACTTACTGAGAAAGCTATCAAAATGCACTGGTGTTTAACAGACTACTTCCTGCACAGTTGATTTTTGGTCATTAAAATGCTGGATTTCTAAAAATATGTAATAGAACATAAGTAATGCAACTGTTCAAGAAGTAAGAAAATTTTCCTCTGTGTTATTTTACCTTCTGAACAATCTTGCACATTATGGATTATCTTCCAGTTAAATAAAAAATAGAGAGATAAATCAACACCTTGTTCCCCAATGACACCAACTATTAATAGTAAAGATTCTTTTGAGCTGCCTTTCTTTGCCTGTGCTAGACAGTTAAAGAAAAGCACAATGCACATCTTAGCAACCCATCTAAGAGAGACAGCTACCACTATAGTCAGGCACCAGCGGCAAGACCAAACCTCAAGTTTTATGTAACCAACACCAGGTGGTAGATACTCTATACATAGAATTCATCTGACTTGACTACAGATCATTTTTTCTCTGATTATTCATATCTAAAGTTTCTGCCAAAATATTTTGAAGAAAATATAAGCCTATGTCACTGATGTTATTAAAACTTGGATATAGTCTGAGAAAGATAACAGGCAAGAACTGTGATTGTGCTAACGAATTCAGCTGCCAACATGACCCAGGGCTGTTGTGGTCCTACACAAGGGGCCACCTCCCCAGCAAGCCCCTGAATTAGCAAAGTGTAAGGACTGAAAATTCTACAGAGTTCACAGTGCTTGGTATTTGTGTAGTTACCTTTCCTCTGAAGGTATCAAGGTGCAGGATAAATATTAACTCACAAATCCTGTCAGTTTTGCAGACGTGGAGCTTGTGAACTCCAACTTTGAGTCAGAATTCCGCCCCTAATCCCATTTTACTCCATTTCCCAGGACAAGAATAAGATTTACTTTTCCAGGACAGTTTGAATATAAATAAAAAACTATAAAACACCCATGAAACTCAAACTTCTAAACCTCTCTTTCTCACTCATAATCTATTCTTTCAATTGAAAAATAATTCAAATTAAAATAACATGAATGTTTGATTTATCTTGCAGGATCAAGGAAAAAAAGATATATTTCTTTTAAAAAGTACCCTTATTATCAAATTTTAAAAATAATTTTTATAGAAAAATTTTAAACTGTATAGTAAATGTTCTATATAGTTTCTAGGGCAGGAACAAACCATAGACAAGTTTGACCTGTCTCAATTACTCTAGGCTACTATTACGGCCATTTATGATGGAACTGTGTTGTAATACAGCTCCAATATATAGAGGGCTGTTTGCCTCCAGAGCAATAGTTAAGATTACAATTTCTTTCACTATTTTTGTGTCTGACTTTTTGTGGGCTTTTTTTTTTTTATCTCCCTTTCCATAGCTGCCATGCTACTCTTAAAGCAAGCTATTTTTAAAGCAATCTTCACTTCCTTCCAACTTGTTGATTCTAATATAATGTTAACCAGGAAACCAGAGACCACAGTTAGAAGACTAAACTCCTAATGAGCGAGGGTCTGTGGTTGTTGCCAATGAGTCTATTACATACGTGACAGCATTGTAGCTGCTTTCTTATTTATAACAATCTTCTAACTATATTTGATCCAAATCCCTAGAATAGGTGAGCTGTTGCCATAGAGCAAAATACAAAGATAAGAGAAAAATCTGTGTCTCTACCATGGTAATTTGAACTAGTTAACTGGTGGAGGATCTGGTCATAGAATATTATATTCAAAATAGATTTAAGAATACAACAATCAGGAAAAGAGTTATTAGAACTGTTGATATATTTTTTCTTTATCTTTGCAATGCCAGTTTCTCCTTCTAGAAGGGGATAATTCCAAAAATCTCAATTCCCAGCTAGATTTTCTTTATATTTCCTGATTATTGACCATTAGAGATATAAGATCAGACCAATAAATATTATCATTTCACAAGTTTTATTTGGTTTGCTTTTCCAGATTAAGTTGTCCCTATATTAGTAACTAGTACAATCAAGTTGGGGCTAAAGAGAATCGAGCAAGAGAGAAAATACACTGCAAGAAAAGATACCAAATCAGAATGATAAGTTTCTACTGCTATCTAAGGATATGTGAAAGAAAAAAATTGATGAAAATTTTGGAGAGAGAGAAAAAGCTCGTGCACCATATTCACAACCAGGTACTGAAGTAACCAGTACAGGCAACGTTGGCCGGTAGGTTAAGCCTTGTGACAGGATGAATGACAGTGTTGCAGTGTTCCAGCAGCTACCTGCTGCTGATCTCCAGGAGCACCTGGTCTCACTAAACACCTTCCCTGTGGGGTAATCCTTAAAGGCTTCCCAGAGATGGACCAATTAGGCTTCATCATGAAAACTTCCTTTATCAAAATCAAATATGTTTTTTAATTTATCAAAACCAGGTATGTTTTATGAATTTGCAAAACAAATTTTTACTCCCCCAGAGCACCCATTCCTCCCAAATACCCTAATGGTTCCCAAAGAGTAAGTATGAATAGCCTGGAGGGCTGGCGGGCTTATAGATTAGACTGTAGATTACAGATTACACTTTACAGTTATTCCTGTGCCATATCATACAACCTTTCAGATTGCAAGAGGGTTGATGGGCAAGGAATATATAAATTATTATGAAATTTCTCAAGTAGACCTCTTGACATCAGAAAAAGACAAACATGGCCCAGTCAGGACTAAAAGTTCACAGACTAGCTAGCACAGTTATAATTAAACAACCATATAGGTCACTACCTAAATGTTTGCTATTCACAGTGGGGTTTTCGGATTGACAGTACTAACATAACCTGGGAGCTTGTTGGAAATCCAGCATCTCAGGGTACACTCCAGACCTGCTAGGTTAGTTTCAGCAGTTTAACAAGATCCCCAGGTGGTTCTTAAGAACATTAAAATTTGAAAAGAAAGGAAGGAAGGAAGGGAGGAAGGAGGAAGGAAGAGTGGGAGGGAAATGCTACCTTTAATACATCACTCATTGGCCAGGTGAGGTGGCTCACACCTGTAATCTTAGCACTCTGGGAGGCCGAGGCAGGAGGAGCTCAGGAGTTGGAGACCAGCCTGAGCAAAAGTGAGACTCTGTCTACTGAAAACAGAAAAATTAGCTGGGTGTTGTGGTGAGCACCTGTGGCTCCAGCTGCTAGGGAGGCTGAGGCAAGAGGATTGCTTGAGCCCAGGAGTTTGAGATTGCAGTGAGCTATGATGATGTCACTGAACTCTACCCAGGGCGACAGAATGAGACTCTGTCTCAAAAAAACAACAACAAAACAAAAAACAAAACAAAACCACAAAGCATCACTCATACGTTCTCGGCATTTATTTCACCCAAATGACCATGGATGAAGAGTGGAATTTTGGAGATCTCATGTACCCAAAACCATTCAAGACAAAAGCGTTTGGATGCATTAATGCATTAGGGAAGAGTCCATACTTTCT
Organism: Avahi laniger; assembly: GCA_963575035.1. Taxonomy (NCBI): domain Eukaryota; kingdom Metazoa; phylum Chordata; class Mammalia; order Primates; family Indriidae; genus Avahi; species Avahi laniger. Next base: position 460 of record CAUYSK010028846.1, on the reverse strand, counting down.
TCTCCATGACAACCTGTGCCCTCCTTTCACTTCTTCCAGGGTTAATGAGATTCAAGGCCTTTCATGTCAAAGGTGGAAAAACTATTCTTTAGCCTAGACGATAATGGCAGGTCATACAGATTGTATATTACTCTTGAGACCAAGCTCTCTCATTTTGCTTTGGCAAATCAAATTTCTTAATGGTGACGGTGGTAGCTTGCGTTAGTCAAGGCGCAGATCTACGCCCTTATAAGCATCATGTCTTTTAACTCGAATTGTCTTGTCCATGCAGGGACTCACTGTTCCAGCACGATCTTTGACAGGGTAGGTTGGTCTCCTAGTTTTGGAATTTGACATCAAGAATCCTGCAAATGTAAGCCATGTGCTCCAGTATCAGCATTCTCCATAAATAAAGGTGATATTTTGGTTTCCAGGCGGCCTCACTTTTTTATCTTATGTCTCACTTGGTTCAAAACTTGGT
>CAUYSK010028839.1:0-22048 GCA_963575035.1 Avahi laniger | reverse complement strand
AGGGTCTTGTTATCAAGAGCAGTGATTTAAGCATGGAGCTGTAGAGAGTTTAGTCTTAATTTAAAGAAAGATCACTCTGAGCCGGGCGCGGTGGCTCACGCCTGTAATCCTAGCTCTCTGGGAGGCTGAGGCGGGCGGATTATTTTGAGCTCAGGAGTTCGAAACCAGCCTGAGCAAGAGCGAGACCCCGTCTCTACTAAAAATAGAAAAAAAAATTAATTGGACAGCTAAAACTAGATAGAAAAAATTAGCTGGGCACGGTGGCGCATGCCTGTAGTCCCAGCTATTTGGGAGGCTGAGGCAGGAGGATCGCATGAGCCCAGGAGTTTGAGGTTGCTGTGAGCTAAGATGATGCCACGGCACTCTAGCCTGGGCATCACAGTGAGACTCTATCTCAAAAAAAAGAAAAAAAAGAAAGAAAGATCACTCTGGACAAGCTGGAGGGGTGGATTGGAAGGAGAGAGTCCTGATCAAGTCTTCCCTAGTCTACTGCTTAAACTCCTGGTCTCCAGGGTTCCACCCAATCCATTCTGGGCCTAGTGATCAGAGCACTATTTTATTATTGTTATTATTACGGCTTTTTTTTTTTTTTAAGAGATGAGGTCTATGTTGCCCAGACTGGACTCTAATTCCCAGGCTTAAGCAATCCTCCGCCTCTGCCTCCCCAGAAGCTGGGACTAGAGGTATGAGCCACTGGGCCTGGCTCAGAGCACTATTTGAGAACATAAATGTGACCATGTAACTTCCCTGTTATAACTTCTTTAGTAGCTCCTCAAAGCCCCCAAATCTTCACATGGCTTATGGTGCCCTGTGTGGTGTGACCCCTGCCCACATTTCCCGCCTGAATTCATGCCCTCCACATCTCCCCCCATGCTCCGGCCTCTCATTTCCTTGAGTGCACAGAAGCTATCTCCCCTCCCTGAAATCTTTTCCCGCTTCTTCCTCTCGCTGGCTCCTTTTCCTTCAGGTTTCACCTTAGATGTCGCCTCGGGGAGGTCTTAACCCCCCACTCTACCTAAAACAGATGACTCCATTATTTGCTACCACTTACGTCAATCTATGATTTATGTATTAGTCTAAGAGTTGGCAAACTTTTTTCCTAAGGGCCAAAGGCCAGATGGTACATATTGCACGTTTTGCGGGCCACAGAGCTCCTCCCCTCGAAGCAGGAAAGCAGCCACTGACAACACTTAAAGGAATGAACGTGGCTGTGTTCCAGTACAATTTTTTCTATGGACACTGAAAATTTAATTTCATATGATTTTCACGTGTTACAAAATAATCTTTTGATTTTTTTCAATTATTTCAAAATGGAAAAACCATTTTTAGATGTCCAAAAACAGGCGAGCGGAGCAGCCCACAGACCTTCGATTATTTGCAGTTTACCATTTGCCGATAACACGCCGGTTGATTCGGCTACGATTTGCTTCCCACGACACCGCGAACACTGGGTGCGCTGGGATAACGCCTCTGGGTCCATCACCGCGCCCCTCGCCCGGCGCAGAAGGTCACCTGCAGCGGGACCCGGCTCTACACTGCAGGGCTGGGCGGGGCCTGAGAGCGCTGCGCTACGGAGGCAGGGCGAGGCCAGAGGGGGCGGGGATACGGGGATGGGCGGGCCGAGCGCCGGCTTCCGGCGGAAAAGCGCAGGAGCAAGATGGCCACTACCAAGCGTGTGCTGTACGTGGGTGAGCAGGCGCGGGCGCTAGGCGGAGTTTGGGCGAACCAAGTGCCCGAGTGGGTCGCGGCGGGGACCTGGGTGCGGCGAGCAGCCATCAAGGCCGGGTCTTGGGGCTATATGGCTTTGTCTCAAGCCCGAGACGTAACGATCATTCATGCTTCCTTCCTAGCCCGCAAAGCTTTAATAGGGTCTGGAGGAGTGGTAGATGAATATTATGGTCCTCCAGATCCTCGCGCCCGTTCATTTTATAGACATTCACTGCGGCGATGGCTCAGCCCCAGTCCCTGCCCTAAAGGGAGGAGTTCCCAGACTAGCCAGAAAAAAAGTGGGAATAACCTCATTAGCACACTTTGATAAGCGCTGTGGTGGGGATGGACGATGATAACATGGGCATGGGTGCGGGGAGAAGTGACCTATCCATCCGGAGAGGTGAGGGCAAACTTTCCGGATACCGTGACGCTGGAGCTGATGAGCCAGAGTTAGCCAGCGCAGAAGCCCAAAGGCGTGAAATGGCCTGACACTTGGGGGCAAGTGGGTCATTTTTCAGGAAACCCAGAGAATTGGGGAAGCAAATTGAAAAAAGCTGGAGAGGTGTTAGCTCCAGGTGTAGAAACTGTTAATAAGGTTGCACTTTATCCTGAAGGCAGTGGGAAACCTTTGAAGGAATTTAAGCAGAGAAGTGATGAGTTTGAAAATCAGCACTTTCCCAAGGTCATTCTAGTTGGCTTCGTGGAATTGACAGAGGGAAAGAAGGCAGAGAGGCCAGTTATGAACATATTGCAGTAATCCTGGGGCTAGACAAGGGTCTGAAAGAAGGGTGGAAAGAGGTGTATGTTTCATGAGTGGGCATTAGATGAGAGAGGGGAGGTTGTGTACCCAAAGAACTGGATGAAGTTACCCTTTCCCTTCCCTTGATTAGCATGCTAACTAGGCTGCAGGGACTTCTGCAAGAGTATGGAGGACAATGGCTCAGAAGGCCCTTGTCTTATTTGCAGGTGGGCTGGCAGAGGAGGTGGACGACAAAGTTCTTCATGCTGCTTTTATTCCTTTTGGAGACATCACAGATATTCAGATTCCTTTGGATTATGAAACAGGTGAGTTCTTTTGGTATCTCCCATATTTAGAATCCTCCTTCTAGGAAAAGAACTTTAAAAAAATTAAAGTCACATCACAATTCTAAGTATGCATTCTAAATATGGTTGATATGCAGTATAAGAAAGTTCAGGTGGGTGCCTGGTCGGCATGACAGTGATCTTGATGCAAACGAAATGTTCTGAGGCCATGTGGTTGTCAGCTGTAAATGTTTTGCAGAGTCTCTCCATCTCTTGGGTTTGAGATAAGACCAATTTTTCAATAGACCAGTAGGAAGAAAGATTTTGAATTACATTGACACCTGTTTTTTCAAACACCTGCTGGGTACGTCATCCCACCTGCTCTCTTCTTGACAGCTGTGCTATTAAATGAGGCAGCAGGAAAACCTTGCCCCACAGTGGGGCCTTGGCCTCTTCACAGCTGGATGGGATTTCCTTCAATTCTTATCACAGTTATAGTTCAGTTTTCTATTTTAGCTTTATTCTCATTTTTAAGATTGTCATTTTAGGCCCAGCTCTATCATCAACCTTCCATGTGATTGTTAGCAAAGTCTTTAAACTCAGTGAGCCTAAGGAATCTTTATTTGCAGAAGCATTAAGGTTATATTGGCTCTCTAAGGGCCCTTCTAGTCTCTGAGTTCTATAATTAATATTGTTGTGCTTGGCGTTTCCAGTTAGATCAGCATTTTCCTGAGATTAAAGACTGAGTATCCTTCAGGCTTTAGGATTAATGCTTTATGAATGGTTGATTCACAAAATGTATATTTGGATGAATAATCGATAGGTTAAATGACTTCATTTTTCTAGTTGCCTTGCCAGGTTAAGTTTTAAAGTTTAAGTTTGGCTTTGGTAGAAGAATTGAATGCTTATTTTAAGGATTAAAAATATAGCTCATTATTTAGCTGTGTCCACTAAAAAACAGTTTATTGCTTAAAATGTTGTTTAAGAAGAATCAAAGACTGAGATTCCTTCTTCCTAAACAGTGATTGGGTAGAATTTCTGGTGTCTGGATATGGCATATAACTGATTTCACTTTCTTTGTTACCATCCTGTTTCTTCCCATTGCCCCACATGGTAATTACTTTCTTTTTTCCTTTTTGCAGAAAAACACCGAGGATTTGCTTTTGTTGAATTTGAGTTGGCAGAGGTGAGAAAAATCTGTGCTGCTTGTGTTTAATCTTTGGTTTATGTTATTGTTCCTGATTACAAAGGAGGTTGTTCTCCATTTGGTTAGGTTTCTGGGCCTTGGTCTAATGGGTCCAGACCAGAAGTGGAGTTTGAAAGAAAGTTTCTCTCACATAATCAGACAGTAGAATGTGAGTAATGTCTCAGACCTTCTGCCAGGCCCTGTTCATTGAACATTCTTGCCTGGCAGCACTGCTGATTATTTCTTATGCCTTCAACTAGATAGCAAATTGCTACACTACCAGCTCTAAAGTGAGGCAGGAAGTGTGAAGTGACATTTTCCTGGTTGTTTTTGGTTTTTGTTTTTTTTTTGTTTGTTTGTTTTTTACTACTGAATATGTGTTTAGATGCTACAAGAAGCATTCAGCTGCAAGCCTAAACTACCTTGTCTTTTCTTGGCAGGATGCTGCAGCAGCTATTGACAACATGGTATGGCGGGAAATCTTCATTCTAACTGAAGTTGCTTTTTGGTGGTACAAAGGGTCCTTATTCATATGTTGTTTTTCTAAATCTTCATAGTTATTAATACAGAATTGCATGGGGGAGTAAAAGTTGTCAACATGTGAAAATATTCACTGTGAATCAATCACTTGTAAATTCTTTCACATTGAACAATAATGCAAGTCCTAATCATCCTTATTGGCCAGTCTTTCACTGGCTGCCCTATGTCTAAGATAGTAAATTGCAAATACAATGTAAATTGATTGCACAGTGAAACTGCATATTTTGCAAAAGAGGCAGGATTTTGTGAAGTTTTAGACCAGTTAACACCTGAGAAGAGAAATTTAATAAAGATAATGGTATGTGCAAATCACTGATACAAATGATTTGCATATCCTGGAAATGTCTTTGGGAAAAGCGATGCTACTCTTCAGTATCTGTGCCCTCCTTGAGATCCTTATACTTTTCATGTCTGATATGAAGTGCAGAGACAGCATATCATACTGTCGATAGAATTTTGTCGGAAAAAATACCTCAAACTAGTCAGCATCTGTTACATCTTTGTTCTACCGATTATTACATAGTTAAATGTGATTATTTGTAATAAACTTATTTTCATTATTTTCAGTTTCCTCACATTAAAGTCCCAAGCTTTTTTTAATTTTCACTTTTTACCATGAAATTTTCATCACTGCCTTAAGTTCATACCCATGTACCAGTTATCTCTGGATAGTGAGGTTCTCCTTTGTTCTCTGTTCTCTATTACACATTCACCAAACATATTCCTCAGCTGTCAGAAAGAGATCATTTTTCACCATTTCAAAGCTGATCCTTACTTTTGAAGGTGAACTAGGTATTGGGAAACTGCATTATCCTTGTAATTTCAGAGCACTCTGAACCCAGAGTTACTTTTGGTGGTACAGGTCTTTGTCACTAGCATTGCAAGAAAGAAGGTGTGTGATGGCTCAAGGGAGGAAGCTCCCTGTAAGCCACAGGCTGCTTTGTGATGGGTACATAGCTTGCTGTCAGGGGCTCAGGGATTGAGAGAGGACAGACATCCTAGAAATAAATAAAAGGCTGAGTGTCTCTCTTTTAACCTAACAGTTCAAGCAGCTGGATTTTCAATTTTTTTCAGAATGAATCAGAGCTCTTTGGACGGACAATTCGTGTCAATTTGGCTAAACCGATGAGAATTAAGGAAGGCTCTTCCAGACCAGGTGAGTAGGAGCAGCTCACAGATTCCTTGTCCTGTCCTGCAGTTTGGCCTTAGTTGCATTTTTATGCCTGTTTACTTAGAAGTAGGTGCTAAGTGCTGCTTCCTGGTGGTCAGGAATAAAGGGTGATTCACATTGGCAAGGGCGTGCACCACCTTTGTGGGCAAACTAAAAGAGTTTGAGTTTCTCAGCAAAGCCAGAGGAACTTTCTATTATGAGAGAAACCCTCTTTCCTCCCTTATTTTGATGAGTTTTATCGGCACTCCATTCCCGGGTCCAGTGCTGGAACTGGCAAGGGCTATTCCTTTGCCTCTGGCATAGCTTTTCTACTTAGCCCTGCTGAGAGGGGACTTCAGGGCTGACATTCCCCATGGGAACTTCCTTGCCCTAGGGAGTTCTCAAAGGGAATCCCCTGGCCAAGAGGACCACATAATATTTTCTACTTTGCTGACCAAAGCAGCTACTTTTCAGTTCGCGCTGATAACTTAAATTTATTAACATCTGTTTGGTCCTTTCCTTTCAGTTTGGTCAGACGATGACTGGTTGAAGAAGTTTTCTGGAAAAACTCTAGAAGAGAATAAAGAAGAAGAAGGGTCAGAGCCTCCCAAGGCAGAAACCCAGAAGGTGAGAGTGAAGGCTCGTGCTTCCAGAGGACAGGCCAGCCCTTTCCACTGGAGATTTTTTTTTATAAAAGTTGTCATGGAAATTTGCAAACATGTATACAAAAGCAGAGAGAGTGAATAATGAATTCTTAGTATTTTGGTGAAGATGGTATTGATAGAATTGAAGGGAAGAGCTTTGGGTCTCTCACCCGTTTTGTGTCCTACATGGTGAGCGTCTCTCTGCCTAGCTACAGATTTGTGATGAGGAAGTGAAGGTGCTCGTCCTCACCCCTCTTGATCAGTCCCCTTCCTTCACCAAAGAGTTTGGCACTAGGCTCATGGTCTTCCTATTCCTGTCCTAACACAGGAGAGACAGGACAGGGTAGTGGTGCCTTCCCTTCAGCCTGTGCACCTTAGGAAGGCTCAGAGTTCTTCCTTCCTAAGAGAACCTGCTTTGACACTTCCTCCTGACTCTCAGCATAGCTCTCTGACCATTGCTTCTCAGTCTTCCCCTCCTCTGGCCACCTGGTTAATGCTGTCATTCCTCTGTATTTCTGTCTTGGCTCACAGCTTCTCTGTTCTCTCTGCCGAAACAGTTACTTACTGATTTTCTGCAGCCTCTCCTCTGCTGTCATCGACTTTCATAGTCTCTGTTTCTAGTCCTGAGCTTCTGAGATTTCTGCCCGTAAGACTCATAGGCAGCTTAAAGTTGTGTAAAATGGATTCCCTGTCCTCTCTGATGCTGTCTTCTAGTATTCTCAGTCTTGCTTAATTTGCCACCATCCATCCACACATTGACCCAAGTCAGAAATTTGGATGCAAAGCAAAGTACATAGAGGCTGTCACAGTCAGCAGACTCCCTCTAGATCATCTTGGACCCTTCTTTTAAGATGGAGCCAATACATTTTTCTCTTAAATCTGCCCCGAAGCCTGTTTGTGCCATTGTCCCAATTTGGCCTCTTGTCTCTCATTCAGATAATTGCAGTAGCTTTCTGGCCAGCCTTCTGGCTGTAGTCTTGCTCTCCTCCAGTCTTTCATAAAGATAGCTAGCATGGTCTTCCTAAAGCACATGTCCAATGGTTAACTCTCCTGCTCAGAACTTTTCAACAGCTCCCCATCATCTGTCTCCTGGGGGGAAATCCAGGAGGGGCTCTCCCTGCGCCTGACCCTGGCTGTCTCGCCAGTCTGGCTTCCCACCTCTCTGTGGTGCCATCCTCACTTGACACTGATGAAACCATGCTTTGTATTTCCGAGTGCAGCTTGGCTTTTGCACAGGCTACTTAAGTGCTTATTGCTCTTCCTTTTCTAGGCAGTAAATTCTCTGAGGATAGGGGCCTTGCATTATGCATCTTATTAATAAAAATGTGAAATGGAATAATATGATTAAAAGCGTGGACTTGAGGGGGATTGGTGATTTAGGTGTGAATTCCAGCTCACCATTTACCACCTTCGTGACCTTGGGCAAGTTACATGATAAGTGCTATGTGAGTATTTGCTGCTACTACTGTGCTACTGCTGTTATTAGCAGCAAATAGTAGTATTAGTATCCTCGGTGCCCAGCATGACACCTCAGCACATGTTTGTTAAACTCAACCACAAACAAGTTAATAACATTTGACTTTTCTTGTTGGAATAAATGTGGCAGTTGTATCAAATGTCCTTATCCTCTGCTTAGTCTTATCTACTTGGAGCACAAAGCAAGGCCTAACCTCCTCCATTGTCTTCTGAGCACTTAGGCCCAAGCAAGAGGGCTGCCCCTGTGGCCTCCATGTAGCCAGGCTGAGAATATGCAGGGCTGAGCCTAGAGGGAGGAGGTGGTGGTATGTGAATGAGTCCCCTTAACTAGGGGACCATGGACTTGAACTGGGGTTTGAAGGTCTTGAGAGTTGTTTATTGTGGACCAGAAAAGTACTGTGCTGGGACTGCAGGGGAGGGGGAAGCGAGCTGATGTGTCTGAGGGTGAGCTTGCTGAGATAACATGTTGGGGGGCGCTCAAGTCAGATAGTGCTGGAGACTCTGGTCACTGATGTCTAGCTGGGTGCTGTGGCGGTGACTTCTGCCTCCTGCAGCCCTGTCAAGGCCCGAGGCCTTCCCTGTGGGCACCTTGCTGCAGCCTGCTCACTGGAATTGGGTTCTGAGCATGTGTACCGAGGAATACTTGTACTCCTACTTGGGGAGTCAGAGAGTTCTCTCTAACCTAGCAGTTTCTTCTGCACCTAGGGAGAGCCTGCTGCAAAAAAGGCCCGCTCAAATCCTCAGGTGTACATGGACATCAAGATCGGGAACAAGCCAGCTGGCCGCATCCAAATGCTCCTGCGTTCAGATGTCGTGCCCATGACAGCAGGTGAGCAGGGCTCTGTGGTCAGGACAGCAGGAAGCTGGTGGCCAAGCAGCGAGCCTTCCTAGGGTTCTTGCTGGCTCAGTCCTTGTGCCCTTGACATTATTTCTGACCTAAGTTGATTTGAGGCAACTCAGATCCTGGGATCTAGTAACACGTGAGTCAGAGCAGACATTTTTAAAGCTTTATAAGTGCTGGTTTACACTTTTTTAATAATTTTTTTTTTTTAAAAAATGCAAGTAAATGTGGGGAGGTGGTGAAGGGCAAAAACCTACCTAATGGGCACAATGAACACTATTCGAGTGATGGGCACATTTATAGCCCTGACTCAAGCCATGCAACAAAAACATTTGTACCCTCTTAATATTTTGAAATAAAAATGAATGAATAAATAAATAAATAAATAATACATTCATGGTAAAAATATATATATATATATATATTCTAATAATACTGAAAGCAATACATTGAAAACTTAAGTCTTCTTCCCTTCTCTATATCCAGTCCTGAGCTCTGGAAGTAACTAGTGCTGTTTCTTGAGTATTCTTTCTAGTTTTGTTAAATGTTGACTTTTATTGATTCTTTTTTAATTTAAATTTTATTATTATCTAGACATACAGTTTAAAGAGTGAATTCATCTTCCCAAAGATTGTTTGGGAAAAACAGTCCCCTGGTGCTATTCCTGTGCCCCACCGCCAGCACCATTTGCTGTGCCTCAGAGACAGCTGATTTCAACTCAGGTCTTTTGGTTTTTTTCTTCCATGTTTGTAGGTAACAGGTTTATACTTGTGCTTCCTGGTTTTTCCAATTTACACATTATCTTTTGACTTCCTACTTCCAAACATACGGAATCAGTTTTTTAAAATCCCCTTCCATGCCCCTCATCTTCCTTATATAGTTACCATAATTTTAGTTAGGTCATAGATCGTATCATAGCGTAGTATGATAACTTCCTTTCATGCTGGGCATTTAGTTTTGCCTGGAATGGCTAATTGCTTTGTTTTTATATTTGCATAGTTTTCTGTGTAATCTTGATTCTCTTCCAGATTTTCCTGCTGGAGGCTCTACATCCAGCTGTTGGCCATCTTGGTCAGGGGAGATAGAGGCGAGGTTAATGCCTCAACATTCAGTATATAGACTTTCCCTTAATCTCCATTTGTCATTATGGTACCTCAACCCTCAGGCATCTGTAGGGTGGCCTAGTCCAAAGGCCTTCTGCTTTAACCAACCAAACAGTAGACCTCCAGCTGGCTACCAGGGTGGGGAAGGGGCAGCCCCCAGCTACAGAATCAGGGAGAGGATCCCAGGGATTAATTAACTGCTCTCTTAAAGGGGATTTCAACCTGACTCGTGTTTTTAGGGTTAACTCCACCCTTGTTTGTGAGCTTTTGTAGTGCAAATTGAGTTGCTTCTTGGCTTTTACCAGCTTACAATCAGCTTTCTCACTTCTGCTATCAGCTATGACTCGTCTATTTGTTTTCTAACTTTCAAAAATTTTTGTTGCTATTGTCTCTTCTCTCCCCCTTTTAAATTTATTTTTTGGCTGTTGTAACCATTTTTAAGTGTACAATTTGGTGACATTAATTACATTCGTACTGTCTATTTTCAATATTTTTTAATCCCCCAAACAAAAACTCTGTACCCATTTTTTTTAATTGCTCTGAACAATAACTCCCCATTTTCCTATAACCCCCCAGCTTCTGGTAACCTCTCATTTTTCTGTCTCTATGAATTGGCCTATTCTAGATTTTTCCTATAAATGGAATTATATAATAGTTGTCCTTGTGTCTGGCTTATTTCACATAGCATAATGTTTTCAAGGTTCATCCATATTGTAGCACGTATCGGTGCTTCATTCCTTTTTATGGGTGAATAACATTTCATTGTATGTACATATAATATTTTATATTTGAACATTGTTTCTACCTTTTGGCTATTGTGAATAATGCTGCTGTGGACATTCGAGTATAAGTATGTGTTTAACTGTTTTTGATCCACTAGGGTATATACCTAGGAATGGAGATGCTTGGTCATACGATAATTCTACATTTAACTTTTTAAGGAACCGCCAACCTGTTTCCATAGTAACTGGACCATTTTACATTTCCATCAGCCATGTATGAGTTCCAATTTTTCCACATCTTCTCCAACAGGTGTGAGGTAGTATCTCATTGTGGTTTCAGTTTATATTTCCCAATAACTAATGATGTTGAGCATCCATCTTTTCCTGTGCTGTTGGCCACTCATATATCTTATTTGGACAACTCTTTGACCCATTTATTAACTGGATTGTTTTCTTTCTGTTGAATTATAGGAGTTTGTTATATATTCTGGATATTAAACCTTTATCAGATATGATTTGCAAATATTTTCTCCCATTCTGTGGGGTTACCTTTCATTCTGTTGATAGGGTCCTTTGATGTACATATTGTTTTAAATTTTGATGAAATATAATTTATCTATTTTTGTCTTGTATTTATGCTTTTTGTGTCATATTTAAGAAATCATCGCCAAATCCAAAGTCATAAAGATTTGCCCCTATGTTTTCTTCTAAAATCCTTTGGATTTTCTTGCCTTTTTTCTTTTTTTTTGATACAGGGTCTTGCTCTGTCACCCGGGCTAGGATGCAGTGCCGGCATGATCGCTCACTGCAACCTCAAATTCCTGGGCTCGAGCAATCCTTCTGCCTCAGCTTCCTGAATAGCTGGGACTGTAGGCATGTGCCACAATGCTTGGCTAATTTTTCTATTTTTGGTAGAGACAGGGTCTCACTCTTGCTCAGGCTGGTCTGGAACTCCTGGCCTCAAACAATCATCCTGCCTTGGCCTTCCAGAGTGGTAGGATTATAGGTGTGAGCCACCACATGTGGCCCAGGGTTTTCTACCACCAATTTAGTGTGGATTTGGGAGGGAGCAGAGCTAGAATGTGTGTTTTCAATCCTCCTTTAATGCCCCCTGTTTTTAACTGGTAGCTTGTAGTACCCCTCTATACTGTGCTGAACTGAATCCCCTATAGTCATTTAAGAGGTCAATATCACAAAGGTTTATAATGAACATCTCTTATTTTAAAATGAAAATATAAACATTAAACAAAACACAGCTTTTCAGAGGCTTTGTTCATTTGTTTTTTGTTCTGTATTTTAACCTCAGCATTTTTTCCTTTCCCCGCCCCAGAGAATTTCCGTTGCCTGTGCACCCATGAAAAGGGCTTTGGCTTCAAGGGAAGCAGCTTCCACCGCATCATCCCTCAGTTCATGTGCCAGGGTGGCGATTTCACAAATCACAATGGCACTGGGGGCAAGTCCATCTACGGGAAGAAATTTGATGACGAAAATTTCATCCTCAAGCACACAGGCCCAGGTAGAGCCAATCAGTGTGTGGTGAGGAGTGAGGCTGGGCCAGGGTGGGATGGCCGTGCAGGATGGAGGGACGGGCTGTGGTTTTCAGTGGAGGGATGGAGTCTGCAGGAGACCCAGCTACCAGGCAGAGGAATAGCCTCGGTAGGATGAACTAGCAGGTTCTGTGGTCTGCCATTGTAAGTTCTCTCTCCTGCCCTCAATCCCACCACCCCCTGCCCCCTCCCATCAGACTTCCCTGGTAAAATCTCAGTGGTTGGTTCTCCAGCAGCTAGAGAAAAACACAAAATGGTACTGAATGGTTCCGCTTGAAGTTTATGACTATAGTTCTTAAGGGGACCCTGGGCAGCCTGAGCAGAGTTTAGATTTCCCTGGTTGATGCTTGATCCCGATCAGAGATGAGAGCTGTGTTCCTAAAGCCTCCATATCATCCTCCCTCTCATCTGATGCTTCCACATCTCATGCTCTGACTTCCCTCCAGTTACAGGAATGAGCTGTTTTCCCTAAGGCCAGCCCCCCACTTGTTCCCTGGATCCCATCCCTTTTCTCTACTCAGGAACTTGGTTTCTGTAGTTGTCCCCCTCTACCTCGTGTAATCCATTTCCCCTGCTCTGCTAGATCAGTCGATTAGTGTATAGAGTATGAGGTATCAATCTCAAGAAAAGTCATCCTTGGACTCTTGTTCCCCCTCCAGCTATCACCCATGCCTCTGGTCCCCTTTTTAGTAAAACTGCTTGAAAAACGGACGTAGACTTGCTGCCTTTGTTCTCTGTAAGCCCTTCTAGCCCCACTTTGCCATTAAAACTGTTCTCACCAGGCCGGGCGCGGTGGCTCCCACCTGTAATCCTAGCACTCTGGGAGGCCAAGGGGGGTGAATCGCTCAAGGTCAGGAGTTCAAGACCAGCCTGAGCAAGAGTGAGACCCCGTCTCTACTAAAAAATAGAAAGAAATGATCTGGACAACTAAAAATATATATAGAGAGAAAAAAATTAGCTGGGCATGGTGACACATGCCTGTAGTCCCAGCTACTCGGGAGGCTGAGGCAGGATTGCTTGAGCCCAGGAGTCTGAGGTTGCTGTGAGCTAGGCTGACGCCACGATACTCACTCTAGCCCGGGCAACAAAGCAAGACTCTGTCTCAAAAAAAAAAACAAACTGTTCTCACCAAATAAGCCCACAGCCTCCGTCTTGCTAATAGCCAGTTTTTGGCCTTCATCTCATCCCACCTCCCAGCAGCATTTCATACACGAGTGGAGTATCCCTTATACAAAATGCTTGGGACCAGATGTGTTTTGGATTTCAGGTTTTTTTGGATTTTAGAACATTTACATTATATTTGGGGTGGTTAAGCACCCCAAATCCAAAACTCTCCAATGAGCATTTCCTTTGAGCATGTTGTTGACTCTCAAAACGTTGCAGATTTTGGAGCATTTCAGATTTTAGATTTCAGATTTTCAGGTTTGGGATGCTCAACCTGTACTGACCCTGTGCTTCGTGAATCCTCGTCCACCTGGCTGGCAGTAATCCTGCCTATTCTGGTCTCCTTTTACCTAATTGGCTACGTGGTCGGCCTTTCCTGGCTCCTCCTTTTTTTGACCTGTAAGCATTGAAGTGGCTCTGAGCTCAGTCTTTTGTTCTCCATAGAAACCTGTTACCCAATACGCCCTTTTTCTAACTGATAGTTTGTATTAACAGTACCCCTCTTTACTATGCCCAGCTGCGAAATGCATAGATGATAAATCCCACCTACCTATGTAATTATTTTAAAAATCAGAATCATTCCATAACTAATAGAGAAGACCATCAAAGGAAAGTAAGTTGTAATAAAAGAATACATGTTTCTGGATATACATGTTCCAACACAACTATACCAGAAGACAACGGGAGTCATTCAGATGTGTTCAGATGCAACAATTAGAAATACAGGCGGGTGTACCCACCTGCAACTTGGGTAATGTGAGCAGTATTGCTGTTGGTGACATGATTTTGTGAAATGGTAAATAACGTTTGTTAGATTCCAGATTAAAGAATAACATTCTGTTGATGTATATAGTAGTTGTATTCCTAGAAGGTTTCATAAAAAACAAAACAAACAAACCTCTGAAACTTTGAGGTTATACGCATAATGGAATTAGGTTTTAGGTGGAGATAATTATGAACACATTTTTCACCTACACTAATATGTGGCAGGACATTTGAAACACCAAGAGGATATGGGAAAATTCTTCATTGTGCAAGACACTGCAAAGCATCTAGCATTCCAGGACCCCACCCACTAAATGCCAGTAGCACCCCACAATATATCTGATAATAAAGAATACATTCCGTGTTGGGTGCAGTGGCACACACCTGAAGGCCCAGCTACTTGGCAGGCTGAGGGAGAAGGATCGCTTGAGCCCCGGAGTTTGAGACTGGTGAATGTACTACGATCATGCCTTCGAATACGCACTGCACTCCAGCCTGGGCAACATAGCCAGACCCTCTCTGTAAAAAACAACAACAAAAAAACTCACATTCAGATTTCCAGAGATTCCAGACTCCTGCCCAACTGCCTGCCTGTTGTCTTTGCTGGGTACTCCATGAGTATCTCAGACTTCACATGTCCAAAACAATTCTCACCTTCTCCAAACTCTTCCTCACTACCATCCACTTGGCTGCCTGGTCCAAAACTTAGGAGTCATCCTTGACTCCTCTCCTGTGTCGCCATACGTCCAGTCATCTCCGGTGCGCGTGCACACACACACGCATTCCCTTACGTGACTGCCTCATGCTTCCATTCCCCACACAAATGTCTGTGTCACTGAGCTTCACTATGTCATAGCTGTCATAGCACGATTACCTTTTGAACGACTCTTTCCACTGACTTTTAGAAGTATGTCTTGCTCATCAGTGTTCTCAGGGCTTACCAGGGGCCTGATTACAAAGTAGACTCCTTGGTTTTTCTTTTTTCTTTCTTTTTTTTTTTTTTTTTTTTAAGAGACAGAGTCTCACTCTGTCACCCAGGATGGAGGGCAGTGGCACAATCAGCTCACAGCAACCTTGAACTCCTGGGTTCAAGTGATCCTTCCACCTCAGCCTCCCAAAGTGCTGGGATTGCAGATGTGAGCCAATGAAAGAACAGACCAGTATAAAATCATTGAAATAACCTTGCTTATCCCATTTCACTGACTGTTAATTGAATGAAAGACAAGTGGCCATATCTGCATGGTCTATGTGCCTCCCAGAGTGTGAGCCTGCACACTGCACAGGACACTGCACAGATGTCCTTTAAGGATTGATTGCCTGGGTTGGGGGAGCTCACGTGGTCATACTCTCCCCTAGGCCTACTCTCCATGGCCAACTCTGGCCCAAACACCAATGGCTCCCAGTTCTTCCTGACATGTGACAAGACAGACTGGCTGGATGGCAAGCACGTGGTGTTTGGAGAGGTCACCGAGGGCCTGGATGTCTTGCGGCAGATTGAGGTATGTGGCTGGGAACAGCCCTCCTCGCCTGGGCCTTTGGTGCACAGCCTGTGGGAGGGCTGGAGAGGGCGCTCTGTGGCCTGGGAGATGTGGGCCAAGCTGCTTCCAGGAGAAGGGGCTGCTTCTGCTCAGGTTCCAGGGTGGGCGTGGGTGTCCATAAGCCACTCTTTACTCCCCCCACTTACTCCCCTGACTTCTGTTCTGCCCACAAAGGCCCAGGGCAGCAAGGACGGGAAGCCAAAGCAGAAGGTGATCATCGCGGACTGTGGGGAGTTTGTGTGAGACGGCGCTTTCTCTGTTCACCTCCCTCTGCTCTTGTTCTGGCGCACCCAGGAGGGAGCTGCCAGCCTCAGCCGTTTGAAGCAGGCAGCGTTTGTGGCATGAGCCCTTCCTCAGGGTCAGCTTGGAGCACCTCCTGTGCCGGCACAGCCTGGACTTTTCCCAAGCATGGTTGTGGGCCCAAGAGCCGTGGGCAGACTATACGTGGCTACCAGCTTTTCCCAGCATTTGCTGCTGGGTTTGTCCTGGGCTCTTGAACATCGTCTTTGCTAAAATAAATCCTAGTTCTTGTACTGCTGCCTCCAGCTATTAATAGTTCCTGGGAGTTGTCAGAGATCGTCTCTGTGGCTAAGCCATCCCCCTGAGGCAAGCTGGCAAGTGGGTAGAACATAGCCTCTTCCCCACAGCTTTTATTTCCTCCTTTGGGCCAGTCCCCTTGGATGCCAAATGATACATCTTCACGCAGATACCCTTGTCAGACCACGTTAGGACAATGGAAATCAAAGATGGCAGGAAAGTCCCATCTGCTGCTGCCTCTGCTCCTAAACTCAGCTGCCTGTCTTGTAGCCAGCAAGTGTCCTGATCAGTCTCACTGATTCATTTTGTTTATTTGTTCACCTTCGTTCTACACATTTTTTAAAATGATATTTTATAACTCAAAGTGCCTTCTCTGTACAAGGTACAATGCTTACTTGTCAGGAGACAGGAGGTCAGCAAACTACATGGGCCTAATCTAGCCCACTCCCTGTTTCTGTGAATAAAGTTTTATTGGAACACAACCACATCCATTTGTTTATGTATTTTCTATGGCTGGTTTCTCACTACAGCGGCAGAGTTGAGTAGTTGGCAACAGAGGCTGTGTAGTCCTGTATTAGAGTTCTCCAGAGAAACAGAACCAACAGGATGTGTATACAGACAGATTTATTCTAAGGGATCAGCTCACATGGTTGTGGGGGCTGACAAGTCTGACATCTGCATGACAGATCAGAAGGCTGGAGACACAAGAAAAAATTGATGTTGTAGTTCAAGTCAAAAGGCAGTTTGAAGACAGAATTTCTTCTTCTGGTGACCTCAGTCTTTTTTCTTTTTAGGCTTTCAGCTGATTGGGTGAGGCCTGCCCACATTAGAGAGGGTAATTACTTACTCTATTGACTGACTTTTTTTTTTTTTTTTTTTTGAGACAGAGTCTCACTCAGTCTCCTGGGCTAGAGTGCTATGGCGTCAGCCTCGCTCACGGCAACCTCAAACTCCTGGGCTCAAGTGATCCTCCTATGTCAGCCTCCTGAGTAGCTGGGACTACAGGCAAGCACTACCACACCTGGCTAATTTTTTCTATTTTTAGTAGAGATGGAGTCTCCCTCTTGCTCAGTCTGGTCTCGAACCCCTGAGCTCAAGTGATCCTCCCACCTTGGCCTCTCAAGAGTGCTAGGATTACAGGGATGAGCCACCATACTGGCCCTAACTTACATATTAATCCATCCAAAAAATACCTTCCTTCATGGCAACATCCAGACCATTTGGCCAAAAACTGCGGGGTACCATGGCGTAGCCAAGTTGACACATAAAATTAACCGCCACAGTCCCAAAGCCCAAATATTTACATATTTACGATCTGAGCCTTTATGGAAAAAGTTTGCCAACCACTGAACAGAACAAGTGGCCCCCCCGCCCTGCTGAGCTCACAGTCTGGCCCTCCTGTGTGCAGCCACTGCTTGGACCTTGCTTCTCCTTCTCCTCCAGAGGCTGCTCGGCCAGGTGGCTTTAAAGAATTCCTCATCTGCTGAAGGCTCTGAGCAGGGACTGAGCCCTGGAGCCTTGGTGTCCATGCTGGGCACCTCCCTGTGGGTTGGGTTGCTCAGACCATTCCAAATCCACTGGGCTGGGCTTTCACATCTGAATTGAGATCTAGACAAGGCAGGAGAGGCCTGCCAGCCTGTGGCCTGATGACCAAGATAGCTCCTGCTGAGGAATGGTGGCATTCTGGCCTTACCTCTGGCTACCATGTGCCACCTGGACTTGCCGAGCTCCTTCTGCTATAGTTGGCTGTTTCTGACTCCATGTGACTGGGGTGTACCACACAGTTCCGCCTGACCTCTGTGGAGCTCACAAAAGAGACCCTCAAAGCACAGAGCTACAGTGCAAACTGTGGCCATCTGAGATCAGTCACAAGTGTTAGGACAGGCATTTGTGAAGCTGGGGACGATAGCACTGACCTAGGGCTCGTACAGGAACCAAGAGAGGCTGTGTCTGAGGAGCTTAGCACAGCCAGCCTCCCACAAGAGGATGGACTCCTGTGACGATGACCTTGTCACTTTCTGCTCCTCCCTGATAGCCTAGGGAGGTGGAGGCCAGTGGGCAGTTCTGAAAACTCAACAGGTTTGGAGTCAGTGGGTGCCAACTCCTTTCCCTGTGCTCTACCTGGTGTTCCCAGATGTTATCTCATTAAACCCACACTGGAGCCCTACACAGGATAAACCAGAGCTCAGGTGACGTGACTGCCAAAGGTCACCTAAGGTGGTGTGGCAGAGCTGGGACTGGAAGCTTGGCCTGTCTCTCCCTGGTAGTAATAGGATCCTGGGAGGTTTGCTGGGCTCTGGCCTCAATCTTGGCAGGCGGGGCCCAAGGCCCTGGAGAAAGACACAGTTATCGTCCCCATCATTGGCCTGAACCCTATGGGGAAGACACAGGGAACAGGGTCCTACCCTGCCAGGCTGGAGGGGAGAGGAGAGGGCCCAGCCTGAGGAGCAGCGTGCCCAGCAGTCTGACCGCCTTTGTCAGCCACTCAAAATGCATCAGAAGCCCCCTGTTGCCTCAGGAGGGCTCTGGTATATCTGGGAATTTGACCCAGAGGCACTGCGGAGACCCTTAGCTACAGCTGGGAGGGCAAAGCTGCTTTCCCTGGGACAGCTTGGCTCCTGTCCCAGGTGACCTCCCTGGCACATGTTCCAATTTCTCCACTGCTCCAACTCCGGGACTGAGGGCACAGGGCTCCATTTTGCTGATTCAATTCCTAACTCATTCCGAGTTGAGCCCATCCATGTGCTGGTCGTGTAACAGCTGCACAAAGGCAGAGACCAGGGACGGTGGCCCCAGGATCTGTCTGTGACTGCTGGAGTTTCCTCTGACAGCCACCCCCAGATGCTACTGGCATCCGTCATGGTCATGGCATTGCAGCCACCCTCTGAGGAAGGAATTATGGGACTGACTTTTCAGTGGTGAAAATGGAGTCTTGGAGAGTTCAGGTGACAGGAAACTAAAGTGGAGGAAGCACATCACAAAGCAATGTATATAGCACAGTGTAATGTCAACTTTGTAAAAATATTTATAATATGTAAACATAGGTATTTCTATGTATATCTTAAGCAAAAAGCCTAGAAGTAAAGTCACCAAAATATTAATCGTGTGTTTATCTGAGTCATTCATAAGACTATGGTGATCCGAATTGTATTTTATTCGTTGTATATCCCACTTTCCTCCCAAACTGCACTATTATTTTTAAGAAATGAAAAGCCTTTTTTAAAAAGGGGGTCAAGTGCTTGCATAAGGCCTTGCCGTAAGTAGTACGGGAATCCCCCCCTTCCCACTGGACAGTTCCTCCATTCGGATTGCTGTGCAAGGCCCTGGTAGGCTCAGGCCTCTCAGCAGGATGTGGGATACCCGTGTCTCTGGAAACACGAGAGCCCCAACCACTGCCAAAATGAGACACCTGCCAGGCCTTTAAAGGCAGTGAGAATGCAAGTCCTACTCTCCAAGTAATGCCATGTATAGATTTTTTAGGCAAAAGCACAGCTCTGAAATAAAGACACCGACATCTGCAGAACACATTTTGTTTTAATGGACACAGAAGTGGCTCAAAAGCAAATCCATTTGTAATAATACCAAGTACCAATTGTTAAGCATTTATATGCCAGATGTCTCAAATGTTTGTGTACAGATCTAATTTTTATAATAGCTTTGGGAGGAAAGAACCCATATCCCACTCTATAAAGGAAGAACCAGGATTCCAATTCATTCGGCTCCAAAAATCTGTACTCTGACTATGCTGCCTCTTTTCCTATTTCTTTGGAATTTTTCCAGAACATGTTAACTTCCTACCTTCATTAGAAAACAGTAAACACTAACCCTGTGCTGACTTGGCCTCGAGGACAGTATTGCACTGCAAGTACCAAGACTGCTGGGCGTTTCTCCTTAGCCTATTTTGTATATGTTCTTCCTTCCTGTCAACTGTCATTGATTTCTCATCTCTGTCAGTGATCTGAACTGACCACCCTTGTTTGTCCATCTTGTCTGGTGCGACAGATAAACAGGCCATGCCCTAGGCAAGGAAAAGGGAAATGGTATCTGTGCTGCCAGCCTGGCCTCCCCACTGCAGCTGTCGTGCTTGGCTCAGCAACCAGACAACTTATGGAATGATATGCTTGGGCTTTGTGTCCATTCACAATGGTTTCGCTGCTCAAGGGATTCTTCTATTTGATTTCATTTGGTGATCATCTGGGATGGCAAAAGTTGATGGAAGTCCGACAGCCAGATAGATCGCAGAGCCTTACAGTTTCTCAGTTCTGCATGAACCAGGGGGATCACAGCTCCTATCGGTTCCTGCTTGGGCACAGCTTGACTGATGGGTAAGGTGTGCCCCACACCTACAACCTTTGGGTAACCTGACATTCCTGCTGCACTCCTACTATGCCAGATCATTGACTGAGCACTAAAGATACCAGGTGAAATAAAAAATTAGTTGTCAAAATAATTGGCTGATTTAAAATTTACAGTTGCCTAAAAGACAATCCTTGATGTTGAGAAGAAAGAATTGTTAGGTAAGTACGGGAAGGGCAATAGGTTCTATGTTATGTGCCAGCTCTACTTCGTGACAGCACCCAAGCTCCACGTTCAGGGTTACGATGTTTCTGAGCTCAGTGTGAGAAGATGTTGATAGATTCGCTGGCTGAAGGCCCTTTGGAGGTCAACAAGTTCAATTCCCTGTTATAGAATTGATGGAAAACCGGCCCAGAGAAGGAAGCTACCTACAAGTTAGGTCTCCCTACATCCAGGGCACAGCTGAGGTCTCTACAGTGATGGGGAACCTAACACCTTCCAGACAGCCGGGCCCACCCTCGTATACATGGGAGGTTGTCTTCCTCTGCGCTCATACACGGAGGCCCTCCCTGGTCCAGGTGAAGGGGTTGCTGTCCCGCAGCGTGGCCCCAGCCTCCACCCCTGCTGCCAGACCCGCCCTCCGAGGCCCCTCATTGGGGTGCAGCGTGTGAACTCCAGAGATGCGCATCCTTGGGCACATGGCTGGTTCCACCTCGCTGGGCTGTGCCTGCGGATGGGGACAGGCCCAGGATCTGCTTTTAATGGCACAGTTTGGGCAGCTGGACTCTATCTGTTCCAGCAGGTAAATTACAGGCTTAGCAAGTCAGAAATCAAATAAACACCCCAGCTCCCAGCGGCTGCTCCAAGGAGAACAGCGGTTTCCGGGAACAGTGGGGACTGAGACAAACCTCCCCACCCAACTCAGTCTAATTACCACTTGTCAGTCCCTGGGACAGGGGCCTTTTCTTTGACTCACAGGCCCAAGACACAGGACAGGGCTGCTGGGCACCCAGGGTGATGCAGACTTTGGTGACCAGCCGGTTCTTAACTCCTAGACACAAGCAAACGCTGACAGTCCCCAGCCTTGCCCCAGGCCTGGCCAGAGGCTGCCCAGTCACACGTTCTGAGAGGAGTGGAGGCTCCTCAGCGGGGCAAGAGGGCAAACCAGGTTCATGCAAACTCTGAACAGCCAGTGGCGGCTGTCTGCAGTTCCACACTGAGGTCCCGAGGCCTGTCCAGGTTCAGTGGGAGAGGTACGCAGGTTGATGACTGATCCTGGCCACGGGCAAGAGGGTAGGCCGTGGTGGCATCTGCTCTGCCAGCCTGGACCACACGCCACAGCCAGTGTCCTTGCTTCTGCTAAGAGTTAACTTTATCTCAGTGCTAAGCCCACCACAAGTCAGTGTGATGGGGGTAGTTGGAACTGGAAGCGCCCGAGGTTCTTTGCCTCTCTGTGGGTCACACCTCTTCCCCAGGCTAGAGAAGGGGCAGGCCCGGGGTGGGAAAGACACATGTGGTAACATGTCCCCACTGGCTTCAACCTTAGGTCATGGGGCCCATCCAGCTTGTTCTTTTTTATTTTTTTTTATTTGTTTTTATTGATTATTTTTTTTTTTGAGACAGAGTCTGGCTCTGTTGCCCTGGCTAGAGTGCCGTGGCATCAGCCTAGCTCACAGCAACCTCAAACTCCTGGGCTCAAACGATCCTCCTGCCTCAGCCTCCCAAGTAGCTGGGACTACAGGCATGTGCCACCATGCCCGGCTAGTTTTTTCTATATTTTTAGTTGTCCAGATAATTTCTTTCTAG
>CAUYSK010028838.1:0-30294 GCA_963575035.1 Avahi laniger | reverse complement strand
TGTGTGTGTGTGATTTCTTTGTGTTGGTCATCCATTTTTTCTTGCATATCATTGAGTTTTCTTACAATCCATCTTTGAAATTCTTCTTCTATCATTTTAGTGTTCTGAGTTTGGTTAATGTCAATTGCTTGGGAGCTGTTGTTCCTCTTTGGGGGTGTGCTTTCCATTTGATTCTTCATACTTGCAGAGTTCGTTTGCTGGCTCCTTCCCATCTGGATCAGTTGTTCCTTCTTTCCTTTAGATTTTCGTTTGGATAATGACATGCCTTGTTTAGTCTCTGAGCCAGTAGGTGGTGTTTGTGGGTGAGATTCAACCACACCCTTTATGATGAATCAGTAGATGCAGTAAAAGAGTGTGCAGGATGACCTCCCTGTCAGGACATGGCACTTGCTGGGAGGAGCAAGCTGCAGTGCTGTTTTTGGGTCCTGTAACCAGCTCTTATTCCTCTGGAGAGGCCCTCTTGTGCCTTGGGTGGTAGGTGGGGCCCTGGGATTTCCAGGTGTGTCCTTATTCTCCACCTCAGTGGGGGCAGGTCCGGGAGTGAGTCTGGGCAGGGCTGGGTTGGGTAAGCCTGCTCTCAGGCTCCATAACTGCTGTTAGTAGGGGTCAAAGGTCTCTTCTTTGCTTCTGTGCAAAGCCGCTGGGAGGGGCTGAAATGGCTCCACTCAGCTGAAAAGTCTGGGCTTGAGGGGTGGGGCTGTCTGAGACCCACACTCTGCAGCAGGTCTTGCTCCCCTCCACTCTCCGTGACTCCGTGGCCTCTCCCAGGCCTCTGCCAGCAAATAGAAACTCAGGCCAATGGATCTCCCCTTGCTGTAACATGAGCTGGGAGGTTCCCTGCCCAGGATGGCAGCCTGAGCTTGGTGCACAGCCCTCTTTTGGAAGGAGGGTTGCCACTCAGGCACGCTGATTTGCCCCGGAGGTGCACACTCCTCACTAGGCTCTTTCACAGATATCCCCTCAGTGCCCCGGGACAGTGCAATCGTGACCTGGGTGTATGGGGTCTGGTTGCAGGCCTGTCCTCTGGGCCCTGGAGATCAATCCCTGACCCTGCCAGGGGGAGAGATGCTGGTCTTGAATCACCTACAGGGTGCCCAACTGGATCTATTTCATTCCACCTCAGGATTTGCCCCACTCTCCTAGAGTCACCAGGCAAGCTGCACCTGGGAGGGCTGGCGGGTAGGGAGCTCGTAGTGTGAGTACCCCTCAGTCCGCTGTAGGGCCCCAAAAGGAAAGGTCTCGTTTCTTGAAGATGCCTCCATGTGATGGCTAAATTGTCTCTCTGGGCACCCACGGGTAGGGAGGGGGAAGGAGAGAATGGAACAATATGGCATCTGCCGATAGGCTCCACTCTGTGCGCAAGGAGGTGCCCCAAGGGATCTGGGAGACTGGTGTCCTGTCCGCAAGAGGCCACTGCTCACTGGCAGCAGCCATCTGTGGGCTGGTGTTGGCAGGTCTCTCCAAATGCTCAGGAGCCCACCAACAGTCAGAGATGCAAGGGAGGGGAAAGTTATCTGCTCCATCTACCTTGGTCACTGGTCTCCAAACCTCTTGGGTACCTTTCTCCTTCCAGTTCTCCTCTGCAACGTCTTCCCGTGGAGTCTCCTATAGTTTCAGGCACCCTTCCTTCTGACCCTCACCTGATCTGTGTTTTTCTGCTAGTTTATTATTTTCACATTCTTCTAAAATCTGTCTTTTTTGCAGACACTCTGACTGACGGCTTTTCTCATCCACCATCTTGGCTTCCCTGAGATGAGGATCTGAGACAGAGTCTTGCTCTGTCTCCCGGGCTGGAGTGCTGTGCATCATCCTAGCTCACAGCAACCTCAGACTCTTGGGCTCAAGCAATGCTCCTGCCTCAGCCTCCCAAGTAGCTGGGACTATAGGTGCATGCCACCACGCCGTGTTAATTTTTTCTATTTTTAATAGAGACAGCATATCACTCTTGCTCGGGCTGATCTCTAGCTCCTGACCTCAAGCAATCCTCCCGCCATGGCCTCACAGAGTTCTAGGATTACAGGGGTGAGCCACTGCGTCAGACCTAGAACACTCAACTTTTTAACAAGCGGGGAAGCAGTGAGCCAGAGAGCGAAAGATGCAGAGGACAATTAATTTCATTATCATATTGTTTCATAATAATAAGAAACAAAGTAAGAATAATTCTGCCTATTCTAGCTTTGAAGGAATTACAGATAAATGAGGTTACATATTTTTAAAATCATGAAATAGATACAGTGAAAGCACAAAATATACTGAAACCATAGTCAGATTATTGGATATATTTTTGTGGGGATATCTATATAACTGTGAGTGCACTCAGATTAAGAAAATAAGGATTGCTTTACATGTGCAAAATAATTGTCTGTCATTTTTTCACATCTTTCCATTACTGTTATTCCTAGAATTATAGCTATGCCGATATGGGTTAATTCACTTTTATTTTTGTTTTAATATATATTAAAAGGACATTTCACTTGAATGTTTATTTTCTCATTACTATTGGAAATTAGCCCATAAAAGTTTCTCTGAAATCTCCAAGTTTAGATTCCAATACAATGCCTCTAATTTAATATAAAATATTAACTTTTATAGCATATATTTTCATTGAGATGTTATGGTTCTAATGGATGCCAATCTAATTTCCATTCCATTTTCCATTTCCTTTCCTTTGCCTATGAACTAATAAAAGTGTATTTAATACACTATGTAATAGTTCAAAAAGGACTAATTATATTTTGTTAACAATGTTAAAGACTGCCATTCTCTAGTTCCTTTTCTTTTTTGCTATAAAATAAAAAACCTTTAT
Organism: Avahi laniger; assembly: GCA_963575035.1. NCBI lineage: Eukaryota > Metazoa > Chordata > Mammalia > Primates > Indriidae > Avahi > Avahi laniger. The sequence goes on along the minus strand of CAUYSK010028838.1, from coordinate 27,488 downwards.
TATTTCTATTAATACCAGTTAAACACAGAGCACTTGTTACTACCCAGGATAACTTATTAGCAATATTCTCAGAGTTTTCACTCTAAAGGTTAGCCAGAGTCTTAATGAGTCTTTGCTGCCTGCCTGTTGTATGTTTAGCATGCAATAGACACATGCTATAAACTTTTATGTTGCTTACTATTTAAAAAATTAAAGAAAGCTTCCATATATAAGATCTTGTTTAATCTTCAATACTACCCAGAGTATGAAATCCCTTGTATGAATGAAGAAAATGAAATTTAGAAAAATAATGATTTTCCTAAAGCTACACAGTGTCTAAAAGGATTCTCAATCCATTTCTCCATTTTGCTAGCCACCTATGTAATGAAATGTCCTTTCTCATCAGATCTGTAACCATATACAAAATCATGGCATGTCTAATAATACACAGAATATTATCTAATTTTAGTCTTCCCCAAGTATTTACATGGCACTGCTATTAATAAAATAGCAATGAAACTATTTTTTAAACTGAGTTATTTGTTCATGGTATTTTCTTGAATGTCTAAAATAGTTTATAATGTATCTTTTCCTTTTAAAAAAGCAATCAGCTTCGAAATCAGAATACATGTGTGTTCTTTACCTCTGCCAACTAGTCACATGAAGTATTGATTGCTGAGTCACAATTTCCTCTTCTAAATAATAAGAAATTTGAACAAGAGAGCTTTAAAAATGTCCTTCCAATTTACATATGCCATATCTATGCTGGAAATGATATGTAAGAATAGTAAATGGAGGGGAGTTCAATGGCTTGGCATGAAGAATAATTGAAGATAAAAAGAACATATGTATATATTATAATATTGCATATTGGAGGCTACTGTAGTGGTTACCCATGAAATGACAAGAGTATGAATTTGTAGGGGACAGTGATTAACTGTAAGTGCAGGTGCAGGAATGAATGAGAGGGGTGCTGCACAAAAAAGACATGACAGCAACTGGTGACTGATTCAACACAGAGCACAAATTAATATTAGAGTCAAAGGTATGTTCAAGGTTTAGTGAAATAGTACGTTTAGATTGAAATGGGGAAACTAAGGAATATAACAACTAAAAATATGGTGAACCTGGTTGGGAACATGCTGCATTTCAAGGGACAATAATCATACGAATTCCAGATGACGGGACCGAATTGAAGGCTTGGGATACACATCTGAAAATCATCAGAGTAGAAGTAACAGATAAAGACATAGGGAAGAATCTCTCTAGAGCAAGAGAAGAGCAAAGTTAGACTTTGAGCTTCTACAAATCCTGGCTATGTGTCAGACCAAGGTCACAGAGAAGAAGGGAACTGCATTGCTGGAAGGATGGCCTTATAGGGTAATGGGTACCGACAACCATCAGTACTGACAGATTCCACCTCTAGCCTGATGGTAGAAGGCTATAAGCCCACTGTTTCCTTTCTTCTCTGATCTGATGAGTTTCTCATACTTCCCAGCCATCAGGGTTCTCCAAACTTCAGGTATTCCGTGATGAAGAAAGAAAGAAGTACTGGGAACCATTTCTTCATTTACTTCTTAACAAAATCTTTCTTCTGTATTGTGTATTGCTAGCTCTTTGTTTATTTCAATAGCAAATCCAAGTGAAAACAGTGTTAAAGTCCAAGACTTCATCTATCTTTAAACCCAACCAAGCTGAATGGTTCTATCTTTTTACATCTTCAACTACTTGGTATGTTACAATGGTTAATGAATGTTCAGTAGAGGAATGAATGAACAAAAAAATGAACAGAGACCAAATGGTTGAGAAACACTCATAGTTAGGGAGGTGAAAAGAGAGAATAAATCAATGAATGAAACAGATTAAAAAATCATGCTATGGCCGGGTGCGGTGGCTCACTCCTGTAATCCTAGCACTCTGGGAGGTCGAGGCGGGCGGATTGTTTGAGCTCAGGAGTTCGAAACCAGCCTGAGCAAGAGCGAGACTCTGTCTTTACTAAAAAATAGAAAGAAATTAATTGGACAACTAAAAATATATAGAAAAAACTAGCCGGGCATGGTGGTGCATGCCTGTAGTCCCAGCTACTCGGGAGGCTGAGACAGAAGGATTACCTGAGCCCAGGAGTGTGAGGTTGCTGTGAGCTAGGCTGACACCACAGCACTCACTCTAGCCCGGGCAAAAGAGGGAGACTCTGTTTCAAAAAAAAAAAATCATGCTATCTTCATGGGTAGTGATAATAGTTAGCAATTTTCTTATTTATCAAATGGGAAAGTATTTTTAAATACAATGGGTGCTCAGGAAGCACCATACCACCAAAAGTTAGAAATTACATCAATATATTCAGGCCATGCAGTTATATTTTTGAAGGAAAAAAAATAACACATCAGTATAAGGGTTACCCTGATTGGAACTAGTCAGCTCCCTTTACTTACAGCACGATACTGATGACATTAAGGTGGCAGGTACAGTGCAACTAACTGTCTTGTGTGCAAACTCCAGAATGGTGCCTTTCAATTGCTTACTTACGATTCACATGGGGGATCTTGGTGCACTTGGAGATTCTGCATTTCTGACAAGCTCTCAAGCCCTAAGGTTCCCTCCAAAAATGATCACACCTTAAATAACAAGGCTCTAGGTGATTGTTCTACATATGCATGGCCCTGGTGACAACAGATGCATGTGAGAATGCCAGTAGCTGGCACTAATTCAATATTCTTCGAATGAAAAACAAAACAAAACGAAACACAAACCTGAACACTGGAAGTTCAACTGGTGCAAGTAGGGAAGAAACCATATAAATTGATATGATAGAGGAATGAGTAAGTTTTATGTAACCTCCCAAGCTATAGAGCTTGGTTCTATAGGTTCAAAGTTCCTAGTTTACTAAGAAATTGGGTTCAATAATAGTTATATAATTTACCTCTAATGTTATTTTAGGTAGTTATAATCATTTGTACCTCCAGCATATCACTCAGCTGCTCACTTTTAAGTATGTCATTTGCCTCACTTCCTCATACCCATTGACTCCCACATAACATTTTATTAAATTGCCATTAATCTTTGCCAGGGGCAATTACTCCTTTTTGTTGGTTTTCTTATTCATTTCTTAAAAAATCTCTTTTGGGTTCTCTTTCCTCCAGTCGCATTTAATTCTGAGATTGTTCATTAGTTTTGTGAAATTGTGAGAAGAGGGAAAGTATCTGACAGAAAGCACACACAGCAAGAGTCAAGAGTTGTGAGGAAAGATTTCATTAACACCCTAAAGGGAAGGATGATATCCTATATTTTAACTTACTGTGGATAGGAAAACAACTCCCTCTCTAAGAAGACCACCAACGAAGAAGTTCACACTGCTAGGAGATAGGAACTTCTTCATAATTCTGGGCCCTTAAAAACATATATATATGCCCCTAAAAACATATATAACACATGAGAGATGGAATAACAAACTCACCTGACAAAGAAAGGGATTACATTTCTTTTCTTTCTTTCTTTTTTTTTTACATCTGTGCTGTAAAAAAGGATTTCATTTCAGCAGGTACCCAGCTGAGTCTATATGGGAAATTGATGCATTAGGCTTATTAGACAAGTGCAGATATAAGGTCTATAAAGATAGTAGATATTATAAGGCAAAAAAAAGAGAACTTTTAGAAGTTGATGGAGTTAGCAAACAAACAGTAAAGGCAGTGAAAATTCAATTATTTCCTCCTAAAAATTCCTTCAGGATAGAATTTATAGCCTGAAATATGGCACACGAGACCATTCCTGGTAGGATTCCTGCATACTCACCCTTGCAACCTCTTACTTCCACCTTGCTTTACACACACCTTAGCCTGTACCCCTAAAAAAACATTTGTAGTTTCACAGATGCATCCCTGTGTATTTATTCCTCCACTGTCCAGAGGTCTGACATATCCTTTCTTTTCTTATTTGTCAAGTAAATTTCTATTCATTATTCTACATTCCACTTGAGAGCTACTCATTTTGTGATGCTTTCTCTGGGGACTTCAGGGAAAGTCCTTCCACCTTGTTCCATAGCATCTTACATATGTAACTGAGTCTTGCAATGGTGCAGTAATTATTATAAGTCTGTCTCCCACACTGGACTATGAATCCTACTGAGCCCCATTACACAAATGAAACAGTATTTTATTTCTATTAGTATTTCCAGAATTGAATTCTTATTCTTTTATTTGTTGTTTATTGAATGCTCACTAATAAGTTTAATAAATGTTTGTAAATAATTTAAAATTTTTATAATTCTTACTAATCACTACTTTGGGATTATCTTTTGAATTTAGGATTCTCTACTTTCAATAGATTTCTTTTTCCCTTTAGGATTGATTCTTGAAAGCATAGGTTTACAAGGACACCCCACTACTCCAGACTTTATAGTTTCATAGCTGGACTAAAACCTTTTTTTAATTGTTATCTCTTAGCATCCAATCCCTTCCCATGGCCGATCCTATGCATAGTTTTGGAGATAATCTTCCCTAGATATCTATTCCTATCTAAAATGGTTTAGCAATCCTTGTTTGCCTATTTGATCAAATGTTAATATTTCATCGCAAGCCCTACTTCACACCTTGTCCTCCACAAATTGCACTGTTAATGCATCTCTCTGTTTGGAGCTCAACGCATTTATTTTTTCAACAGACAAGTTACTTACAGTGAAAAATCCCTCCTTGATGATGGTCTAGCCAGTGCTCACCTTGAATTCCACTTCCTTGGTAAAGTTTCCTAACATTCTGGCTCATTTAGCAAGGACTTCACCATTTAGAACTGTTTTCTCATGCATGTCTTGTGTAAATTTGTTTTATCTTCTTCCCTTCAGTACTATTTCAGGGACCAGGAAAAGAGTTTCAACCCTTTTTTGGTATCCCTTTCCCTCTCTAATTTTGCACTTTACTAGATATAATGAACACATTAAAATAATTTTTGATTTATTGACAAATACTTCACCACATTTTGTTACCTTATATTGGCACAGAACACCACGTAAATTCTACATAATAACCTTGCTTTCATGTTGCCTTCTAGCTGGTTCTTTTATATAAGTCATCTTAACCTATGGATTATAAAACTATAAAGAATAGGAATGAATTTCTATATGGAAAGTCACTGGAGTATAGTAGAAAATGCACTGAACTGTGAGTCAGAAAACACAGGTCTGAACGTTGCCACTTTGTGTGCTTTCCTGGAGAGTTATCTTTTATTGTCATGATTTTCTTTATCTGTAAAATAAAAAGAAAACCCTCAGAAATGTTGTGAGAGTTAAATGAGATATATTCTGAAACATTTTGGAAGTTTTAATATGCTATACAATATAATGGATTCCTTTTTATTATATCTTCAAAATTCTTTTGTGGGCAGCGAATGCTGTGTACAGGGCAGTGTCAGGAAAGCCTCCCTGGGGGTTTTGGGTCAAGTTGGGTGGGCACATGTCTCAAGTTTTTAAAGCAATAGGTGCAAAGTCCCATCTTCGGCTTTTTGTTTTTCCTTCAGAATACAAATTATTACAGTCCAATACAATTTTTGGCAAGCCATTTTTCAGCATTTTCTATCTGCTTACCAAACATGACCTCTTGCAGTCCTACTTCTTGCTTTCCCAACTCACCCATGAAATTTGCCTTGTCAGTTCTCTCTTCTGCCTCGCTGTGGTATCTGTCATACCTGGAACACTCTATTCTTAACCTTGCCTGCTTTTCTTTCCCGTGGGCTCCTCTTCCCCTCTGCTGGCTGCCAAGGAGAAGCGCATTTATTGGCATTGTCCCCAAACAGATGCTTGCCTCGCTCCCTTCCCCCTTTCTCTTCCAGCCAAACCATCACCTGCCAAGGGCTGGTGGTTGCTGCCCCCCCTGTCCACTGCCTCACACTGCTTCAGCGCGAGTCCTTTTTGGCAGCCTCTCCTGAAGTTCCCCTGCCCGCGCTCGCCAGCGCTCTGCTTGCCAGCAGCCTCCCCCTCTCTCGCCTGCAGCTCTCCTAGCTCCCGCCAGCCTCTCCCCCGCTCGGTCTGCGCGCAGCCTCTTCCTCCCGCCCTTGCCAGCTGCTTTACTCGCCTTTCCTCAGGCTGCTCCCTCGCCTTGTTTCCCCAGCCCTTCCCCTCGCAGCTGGTTTCTTTCCAAAGCTCCGGTCCCTTTGGTCAGATGCTTTGTTTAACACCCGGGATCACCTCTCCTGAGTCCCAGAGTGTACGCGTATCCACCGTTCACTTGGAAAGTGAGCATTTTCATCCCGCTTCTGTATTTGACTAGTCCCCCACCAAAAACCCATGCCTACTTCCCGAGCCTGGAAGTCGGAGGGTAGCAATGGTAGAGGAGATTCAGGGAGACACCAGGCCACAGGCTCAGCGGACCCCAACAAAGTTTTGGACTCTTGGGACTTGCCATCGCAGGCTTCCCAAACTTGGTCAGCCCTGGCAACCGACCCGAGCCACCAAGCAGCACACAGTGATCCGGCGCTCCTTCCACTCCCAGCGACCCCGATCTTCCAGGGCCACTCCCTTGAGAATGCCAACCGCTCTCCAAGACCAGGCCGGGGCCATTCCTCGGGCCCCACCAGGGTCTGTAGCCTGAGCTCCACCCAGCCCCTGGCTGGGGAGGGGCGCACTTGTTTCTAGATGCAAGGCGGCTGGGAAGACAGGAGGAAATGAAGGAACCGCCCAGGTTCCTGGCTGCCAGACTCGGGAATGAGGGTTGGGTGACACTGTTAATGAGCTCTCCTCAAACCAGTGCCCTTCTCGCGGGTTGGTTACCTCCGGGGCGCCCTACCGTAGCAGGGAAGCCTTTATGAGCCGTCTCCTTTAAGAAGCGCGCGCGCGTCTGTGTGTCGGGCTGTGTCTGCGCGGGTGTGTGTGTGTGTGTTCGTGTGTGTGTGCGCGCGCGCGCCCCCGCGCGCGGTGAGGGCCCCAGGAGCCAGGCAGACCCCGGGAAGGAGGAGTTATGTAGATTACGGATGAACATTCTGGAGGGGAGCGAGAAGGGGGAAGGAGAAGCAGAGGCGAGAGAGCGAGGAGCGGCGGAGGCCCTTCCCGCAGAAGCTGGGGGCGGCGGCGGCGGAGGAGGAGTAGGCAGTGGAGGAGGAGGACGCACGGGCTGGAGGCGGCGGCGGCAGCGGCGGCGGCTGCTGCTGCGGCTGCGAGTCGGCGCTTTGAGCCGGAACCGCCAGTGAACTTGGGCGCCACGTTCCCGGTGACGGACCCCGGAGGATGGTGAACGGGCGCTGCTGCTGACCCTTCCTCCGCCGCTGCTTCTCGGGGGCTGCCGAGCGCGGGGCCCCGTCTCCTCCCCTTGCCCGGCTGTGGGTGAACCTGCAGGCACCCTACCCACCCGGCCGACTTTTTTTTGAAAGGAAACGAGGGAGGGAGGGAGAGGGAGAGAGGGAGAGAACGAAGGGGAGCTTGTCCATCCATTGAAGCACAGTTCACTATGATCTTACTCACATTCAGCACTGGAAGACGGTTGGATTTCGTGCATCATTCGGGGGTGTTTTTCTTGCAAACCTTGCTTTGGATTGTATGTGCTACAGTCTGCGGAACGGAGCAGTATTTCAATGTGGAGGTAAGAGTACCAGGGCTTTCTTCCTCCCTTGCCTGAAACATTTTGCTCACTCCTCGGGTCCTTGCAGCTCAGAGCAGCCTGGGTCTCAACACATTGTTTCCATTCCAGACGCCAAGACCCTTGTTGAGTTTCCCTGTGTCTTAGGTGATGGATGCGCGTGAGACCGAGAATCCGTTATCCCCGGCAGCACAAAGCACGATGCTGCGCGCTCAGACACAATTGTAGCCGCTCCATGCTTTTCACGGAGGAGAAGTCCTACATACAGCAAACGTGTAGCTAAACAAGGCAGCTTGACTTTATGATGGATAAATAGCTCGGGAAAGGCAGAATTAATTGCTTGGCATCATGTACTGCCTTGGTATTGTTCTTGAAATCTTTCTCCCTATGTTTGGAGCCTAACAAAGGAGCTTAAAATCAAAGAATCTGGAGGAAAGCGTGGGAATACTTGATATGTTTAATAACATTACTTTGTGATAAAACACTTGAGTAGACAGAGTCTTTTTCTCATTTAGACATAACTTAATACACTGTAAATAGATCTGACTACACAGAGGACATAAAATCCACCTTTTTAAGTATCTTCGCTCCCCCTCCCCCGCCAATTGAAAATAAACGTGGCACAATGTAATAGTTCTGAGGTGTGTTTTTAATTTGATTTCACACTTTCATGACAAAACTGAGAGGTTTCAGACTGTGATTTGCTTTACTTTGATAGCTTTGAGAACAGACAGCACAAAGCAAGAGGGAACTTAAGGATAAGGACTTGTCAGACCTCTGCCAAAGTACTCTTCCTGTCATCAACTCAGCACTAAAGCCAGTAATGTGCAATAAATCAATGAAAGAGTGTGTACACCTGGGCTGTAACACAAGTTTATCATGTACACGGTGGAATACAAAGACAGTAAGAGAGTTTTATTAAAATATACTCCTTTTGATTAGGTCTGATGTCTTCTGGCATCTCAAAAGAATTATGATTAGTTCTTCAAGGAGTAATATGATTTTTCTCTTGTATTGTTAATATTACAAAGCTTACTGTCATTTTGGTGGGAGTGTGTGTTTACACAATAGCAGGACCTGTTGCACAGTATTTGAACATGCTTCATGTAACCAATTTATATACAATGTGTGCATAACAAATGCCATGTGTGAAGGCATAGTCTGAATATAACTCTGTTTATATAAGATGTTCTTAGGACTCCATGTAATAAGTGATGGTTGGTACAGAAACAAAGTATTTGAAAAAGTAAGAACCATTATCATCAAAAGAGTTAAAGTTTACAGATGTTAAGTATGAATAAATTACACAGAAACCCCGATGTGAAAACCAAAATGATTTAACCCTTTGAAATATACCATTTTGTTTTTCTGAATAAAAAGAGAGAGTGGGGCTAAAAGTCTAGACTTTTCTTGGTTTCAGATTTGAACTTTTGGAATTCCATGCCACGGATGGATTTTTGTAATTAACATTTAAATCAAAAGCTACTTTAATGTTAAAGTGAAGAAATAATTAGTTCATAGGCTAGAGGAATGAAAGTGGCAAGCTGTTATTTATAATGTTGTAAACAGAAGGGCCTATTGCTTTAGATTGAGGGTAGTGTAGGTGGTGCTGAGGTGGGGCGGGTGGGGGAGGTGGTCAAGTGAGTGCTGGGTTGTATCCTGCTCTCTATGGGAAGGGGAAGGGAGCCTGGACTGATGGCCATCTGTTTTGGGAGAGTCTTGGATTTACTTTGAAAGATTGGGATAACATCAATGTTTTGAAAATTATTTGGTTTCTTTTGTGAGACTAAACATAAGTTAGACTTTTATTTCTTTATATTGGAATCCCTCAGTCAGTTCAATCAGAAATTATGATGCAAGAAAAAGTTATGATTTTACTAAAAAAAACTGATTTAATTTTGAATTCCATTGACTTCTCTTTCCTCACTGAGATATGTGTGAAACAATGGTTCATGGAGAAAAGAGTTATTTTTCCCATTTTTAGAGTATGTAAGTTATTCTATCCATATTTATTGCACAGATTTAAGTATGTTGGGTGAAGTCTTGTGTCATTTGAGACCTTAGAAAGCTTACTTAATACAAAGGGAGTTTTCTCCTTATTTAGAGTAGATTATGTGCTATAGTTTGGATTATTCCCAAATAGAGCTTTTTTTTGTTGTTTTTTTTTTTTCTTTAAAGCTCTTAAGCACTTCTTTGCTTGGATTTATAAGCTTCCTTATATGTAATAATTCTCTTTTTTAAAATTATAAGAGTAGCTGCTGGTAAAATCAAAATATTGTAAAGAACGTAGAATGACAGGATGTTTTCTGACATGAATTTCTGCCTGATTCACTTTTATTAGATCTTTCTTTTTGCTAGGAAACACTAATGGAAAGAATAGTCCATCACTTCCTCTTCAAAAGAGGCACTTATATTGTGTTCCTCTTTCTGGTTGCAAAACATACACACTGGGAATGTTTCATTTGATTGATTCTCAAGGACAGTCTTAAAATAAACAGCAATGGTATCAATCATGCATGAAGTTCATATAATCATAAAATTTTTTTTCTAGTAAGCACACCAAGTTATAGTTGGAACAAAGCTTCAGAGAGCGCTTTTTATGCTGACAACTAAGATTACAAGAGTTTATTTATCATTGAATTTAACAAATTGTGGTACCCTCATACTTTTCATCTCTGTGATTTAAGGTTTAAAAGCCTGTATTTTTCTGGGGAAAAGTATTCATGTTAATGCTTTCCTGTCTGATTTTTAAGAGTATAAACATTCAGAATTGTCAGTTATCAACTTGAGAGATATTTTTTAATATACTGATGAAATCCTGTTATAGAGAAAGAGTGCATTTGGTTTTGTTTATTTGTTTGGTCTTGTATTTTAAGAAGCAAAATGGCACATCTTTTATAGCTAAGAAAGGGTCAGACACTCACTACCAGGAGTAATACTATGAAAGAGACCATTTTTCTACTTATATTTCAGGTGAAACACTTTTAATGTTAAGTTTTCAGTATATACTTACTTGGACAAAGACTTTTGCATATCATTGGATCCTTTTTTGGGTGTGGATCAGTGTGTAATAATTAGCATGAGGAATTAGCAGAGGAACATCACTGATATTAACTAAAAGTAAAAACCTGCTGTCATTGGGCAGCAGTCTGAATCAGAGGTATTCATTGGTCAGAAGAAGCTAAATTATTAACAAGAAATTATGATTTAATCTTTACTGTCTTAAAGATCATTTTGTCCCTAAAATAGTTACCTTGTTAGTGGGGATTTTCATAATCCTGTGGATTTTTGGGGGGAGGGGGAATGCTGCAAGCACTTTTGTTATGAAATTTGAGGGAGAGTGTAGTTTGTGATAGTAATGACTCTCATCATCCACTTTGGTAGTTTGTCAGTTGTTGCATATGTGAACAACATATTCTTTATTGATTTTTAAACAATGGCACACAGTTCCAGTGAAGAAAAAATTTTTAAGCCAACTTAATGATAAAATGAAAACATGCAGATCTCTAAGTGATGCATATATCAAAGTGTAAGAAGATGATTACTCTTAGAAAAATATCTTGATATAGCAAAATTTTATTTTATTGTTTGTAATTAAAGAACGAAGAGAGAGCATAGATTTCAGTGGGATATTTGATAAAAATTATTATGAATTGTCAGTATAACTATTTCCTAAATTTTTCTTGCAATACGCTTATTTAACTGATCTAGAATTTATTTACCTTTGTCAGGTTTGTCTGAAAATACTAAAAGTTCAGAGTTTGCTTTGGGTAGCTTGGTATTGCATATAAAATTGGCAATAATTGGTCATCATACATTTCAGAGATAAAAATTATATTTTTTTAGATGTAGATTTTAAAATGTCATATGTTGAGACAGTTTTTTTCTTATCTCTGGTCCTCTACTTGCTTAAATAATCAAGGTACATTATTTAAGTTGCTCATGGAAGGATGGTGATACCATGGTTTCTTGAGTAAGGAATTCTCCTGACTATATCCTATAATTCTCCACTGTAGCAGTTTATCAGTTTATAATTGTCCAGCAACAGGGCCTTTGTGACCGATTCGTAAAGACGTTTATCTGTTGCAAGATTTCAGGCTTAGCAAGACATCTCAGATATGCTGGGCATTTAGAATATTCATAAAGGCTAAAAACTTTGACCAAGGAGACCAGAAGGCTCAGTGGTCCTAAGGTTCCCCACCTTCTCCTAAATATCCCATGCTGTTCCTTTCTCTGTTCAGAGTTGGCTGTGCAGGTTTTCCTCAGATCTAGGGTTATTCATGAGAATTTTTTAGTTGAGCATATGCCAGTAAGGTGTGTTTTCTCCTACTATCCCCTTGAGAAATCCAGAGAGCAACAATCCAAGTTCATCCCTCTCTGTAGAGCTGGGCTTTCTCATCCAATCTCTTCTCTCTTATCAATTAAGGATAAAGTTGGGTGCAACAAAAACTTTCTTATTTCTGGAGTCAGATTAAAAGTGACAGATCTAAAATAGCTTTTTTATTCATGCTAATCAAGGTTGTTAACATAAGAAAATTTTAGTGCCCCTGTTCAGTGGTATAATTCTTTTATCTGAAGTTGGATTAATAAATTATTTTATGTAAATTTATTTGACTTACTGACTTACTCCAATTACTCAAAATGTACCTGTTCAGAATATTTGGTAGATGACTAATTGGAATTAGTTCAGGACAACAACAATAAAAAAATCAAACATTTGAATCAATGAGTTACATTTATTCAGTGTTGGAAGAGAAAGATTTATTTCTTTACTGTTTCAGGAATGTGTTGACCTTTCAACATGTATATTTGAAACTGAGAAAGTTATTTTTCATGTTACTTTCCATCACAATTTATTTTAAATATTTGTGAATGTAATTACATCCATAGATTCATTTTTTTTATTGTGGAGGAATATAATAATTAAGAGCACATATTCTGAAACTAGGCTGTCTGGTTCTAGTTCCATCCATTTTGCTTGCATGTCGTATAATAATGGACAAGTTATTAATCTCTTTGAGCCTTAATTTACATATCTGTAGAATGAGGATACTGATAGCGCCTGCCTCATGGGATCGTTTGATGATTAAATGAATATGTATATATCACATGTATATATGTATATATATACTATGTATATATAATAGCTTGAAATGTGTTGGCATGGTTAAAAATTCAGTACTTTGTAGATTTCATTATTATTAATAGAAAATAAAAGTTGATGCAGAAGTAATTGACATGATAGCATCTAATAACATACAAGTCTGTCAGGTTAGGGTGTGCTAGCTGGTCTAGGAAGATTTTATTTAAATACTTTTTTTCATTTTTAACAAATGTACTGAAAATCAAGTAAATGCAACATCAGTACATTTTCTTCCCGTGGGTTTTTCTTAGACAGTTTAGTTGAAGAATGTGATTTTCACATTTTGTCTTGTCATCTGTTACTATCATAGAATGTCAAGTTCAGCTCACACCTTCTTTCACAAGATTCAGTTCACTGAAATCTGTTCATCTTTTCTAATACCACAGAAAATAAATAGGCTTTTATAATTCAGTAGGCTTGTTTATTTTTATCGGCTTAAGCCCCAAGTGCTTCATTTCCATAGTATGGGTAGGATTCAGTATATGACTTAGGCTGGCTCTGTGTTATACCCAAAATTCTGAACATAAAAGTCTTTTTGTTTCTAATTTATAGGGGAGAGAACAGAATGGGCAGAAAACGATTAAAGTGTTTTGTACAATGGCAAAGACATTTAGAAGAAACCAATAATCATGTCCATATAGCATTCGAAATGGCAAAACAGCTGATAGGTTAGTGTGATGGAGCACTGGGATGGAAGTCGAAGGATGCGGGCTTGAACTCTGGTTCTCTCACTCACGTAACATTTGAACTTGGACAAATAATTTCTTCAGTGCCTGTATCTGCAGAAATGAGACTTGAACTAAACTGTCACTAAGACTTTTTCCAAATTTGAAATTTTTTAGTACTTAGCCTCCAAGGTTTACTTTATATAGCCAAAGCAGGGGAGCGGTGTACATATTTATCCTATAAATTTGGGGGCAACTAAATTACAAGGTAGGTAGTTCAGATTTTTTTTCCGAAATTAATATCATTAGGCAATACAGAATGTATAGCTTTAATTCGTATTATCATCTATAGTGACAAAGGGTGTTCCATTTTGGAAATAATTCTAGCCCTCCGCTGAGTAGTAAAAACACTGACAGCAAATGATAGGCAATTTTCAAATCAATTTTTGGCAAAGGTAGTGAACTTTAAAAATTTAATTTTAAAAACATGGCTTAATGTTATTTAATGTTATTTTGGAAAATGTACGTCATCTTCAGGTGGTACTTCAATCAAAAATATGCAAATTGAAATAAGTTCAAAATCTAAGTTTTAGCTGAGAATTTTTGGGGAGAGGGTCTCAAAATTTGAATCTATCTATCCGTATATGTATACAAACATACACATATTTTGTAGTGAAATGACATGCTTATACTATGTGTTCCATGTGCCCATTTTGGGAAATAATTTTGGCATGTGGCTCTTTGAGGGTTTTTTGTTCTTCACCACACATTTGATTTTGAATGTGAAAAATCAAATTGCATTTGTTTGATAAATATGCAGCTTATGTGAACAACAAAAAAATTCCAGGCTAAAAAAATAAAATACTAAGAAATAATATATGTGGCACTCAGATTTTCTTTTGCCTTCTTTCCCTTTTTCTTGGGAAAGTTATTTATAGATTTTGAGGTCATTCATGAAACCATATTTGATTGTTGCTTCCTGTAATTTAGCACTCTGAATGGCTATTATTTGCTTGGTATTTCACCACGGCTGTTTGGCATTGTGTATCCTTAGGTTTGGATCAGTGGAAAAGCTTGATGAGCCACAGAACAGAAGCTTAGCCAGGAGAGTAAGCGTAGTCCCACTGTAGCCCCTAACCTTTGATTAAATGTGACCTCTGGGTGTAGTATATGAAAAGAGGCTAGAGGGAGCTATTGAGCTGTTTAAAGACACCAATGGCTTGGAAGAGCTTGGTTTAAAATCAAGGACGGATATTAGGTGCAATCAGATGTCTTAAAATGAATCATAGCCAATCATAGAGAGTTTGGAGAAATAAATGAACATATACTTCACGATTTAAAATTTAAGCAGGGTTTACTGAGCCTCTTGGTACCAGTGATTACATATTTGATGAACTAAGAAGAAAATTAGCATTTTTCCAGGGGAAAAAAGTCCTGGGCATGACCATGTGACAAAGAATGTTATAATGTTGGACTGCTTTACATTTCTCTTGTTTTTAGGTGTGCAACGGGTCAGACACTATATCTTATAGGAACTGTAGGTGCTTTTGGTTTTCCCATTTTAACTAACTGGGGTGAGTTTATGAAATAATTATGGTTTTATAGGTCAGAAGAGGGATACATTTAATTTAATAATGCCTTTTAGATAATCTGTAGCTAAAATTCATTTTTTTTTTGTTTGAGATAGAGTGTCGCTGTCACCTGGGCTAGAGTGCTATGGTGATAGCCTAGCTCACAGCAACCTCAAACTCCTGGGCTCAAGTGATTCTCCTCCCTAGTAACTGGGATTACAGGTGCTAGCCACCATGCTCAGCTAATTTTTCTACTTTTAGTAGAGATGGGGTCTCTCTCTTGCTCAAGCTGGTCTCGAACTCCTGACCTCAAGCGATCCTCGTGCCTCAGCCTCCTTGAGTGCTAGGATTACAGGCGTGAGCCACCGGGCCCAGACAAAAAAATATCCAATTTTAAAAGCTGTGAAACTAAAATTGTTTTATTTTCTAATGTTTGCCATAGGATCTATTGAATGAATACTTTTCAGTGAAAGCAAATTTTAAAATACGGTTTTTACCTATTAAGAAATGATCCACAAAAGTGGGAAAACATTTGGTTTCTCTAAATAGGAACCTCAGAAATGTGTTCAGTTTACCATGTTATATGACCTCTGGTACAGGGAGGACGATAAAAAGCATTAGGGCATGCCAAGATTTAATTCAGATATTATAACCTACTCAAAAGCATCATTCAGATTTTTTTTAAAGTTTTAAAATCTAGTCAGTTAAGTGAGATATGGATAATTGAAGTAAGCCGTGGCCCCGCGAACAGATGTTCCCAGGAGAGATAGTTCTTAGAGTGATGTATTCAGATGATCAAATAAACCCAAATAAACTGCTCACTGAAATGGAATTTTACGGTATTTGTTTTTATCACATTTAAGTTAAGGGGGAGTAAGCTGCCCTTTTTTAGGGGATGCCGGATACTTTTATGAATTTCACTTCATGTCCCCAGTTGCGTGCACCTGAGGTGACGTTAATGGAATGCAGGCATGTGGCGGATGCTGTCAGACCCCAGTGATGTCAGTGGAGGCATTTTTCCATGGGAACGTTTCACATTTAAATTCCTTTCATGTCTACATAGTTTCTCTTTGTTTATAATGATTACACATTTTCATTTGTTTTAGTTTTCTAATGCCTGTGGATTCATTCTTTCTTTACTGTAAACAAGTGCCAGGTCATTCCTTCTTGTCATCCTACTTGTTTCTTCTAGTTGGGATCTTAGAGACTTCATATTTTAGCTGAATTGTAGGATCCCAGGCTTAGAAGTTGGGAAGAATTGTATGGAAACACCTCTCCCCTCTTTCATCATAAAGTAAAATAGATTCAAATAGCTTACAAAAACAATTGCATACTCAGTAGTTTGTATGAAATTGAGAACAAACTTACATAAAAATCAAGAGCACTGACAGTTATGGATAAAATTCTTTTTGAAGGTTTGGGTGTTTCTTACATTGCAACAATTCTGCTCTTATAATTTACCCTTTTGCTCATGTGTGGTGGGTTGAGTGAAGTCATTTGCTTCATGGGTGACTCACACAAATTACTTAAGTAGTCTTTGCCTTGTTTTGGCCATTTATATAATGGATGTGTAATCCTTATTGCTTGTCTGCAGCACAGGTTTTGTAGTAATAACATCGAGACAATGCTGAGCAGTCTCCTTTGTAAGTAAGAATAGAGTGGTGTCTGAGGTCCTGTGTTCCCTCTGATGACTAGGGATATGTTGATAGTAATAACTACTTTCTGATACTGTATTCAAATTAGATAAAAAAAATCCAAATAACCAGTAAAATGGAAATACCTGGAATTTATTTGAACACCTTATTTTAATGATAATAAAAACAATGTTATTTAACATTGGTTGAACACTTGCTATGTGCCTAATAGTGTTCCAAATGTTTCATATATAGTAACACATTTAATTCTCATTATAATCTTGTGAGTTAGCACTATTTCTCTTTCACAAATGAGGAGTCTGAGGCATGGAGAGTTTAATGAACTTAACCATACTACATTGCTATGAAGTGCTGAAGTGGAGTAGCCTCGTCAAAGCAGGCAGGCTAGCTGAGGAACCCAGGCTCCTAACCAAATAAATACAAGTGAGGATTTTATCATGGGATTGCAGCAATTCAGTCATATCTTTATGTTCTACTTCTAATTCTCATTTCTTGCCGTTTCAACCACATCTGCCATTCCTTCTTCCACTAAAATCTTGAACCCCTCAAAGTCATGCATGAGGTCTGGAATCAACTTCTTCCACACTTTTGTTAATGTGTATATTTTGACTTCCTCTCATGATTCATGAATGTTCTTAATGGTGTCTAGAATGGTGAATTTTTTCAGAAGATTTTCAGAAGATTTTCAATTTACTTTGCCCAGATCCATCAGAGAAATCACTATCTATGGCACTGTAGCCTTATGAAATGTATTTCTTAAATAGTAGGACTTGAAAGTCAAAATTACTCCTTGATCCATGGGCTGCAGAATGCAAGTTGTGGTATCAGGCTTGAAAACAGCATTCATCTCCTTGTACATCTCCATCAGAGCTCCTGATGCATTGTCAAGGAACAGAAATATTTTGAAAGGAATCTTTTTTTTTTTTCCTGAGCAGTAGGCTTTCCCAATAGTGGGCTTAACGTATTCATTAAACCATGCTGTAAACAGATGTGTTGTCATACAGGCTTTGTGGATGGTTTACATTTCTAGAGCATAGTCAGAGTAGACCTAGCATAATTCTTAAGCCCTAGGATTTTTGGAATGGTAAATGAGCATTGGCTTCAACCTAAAGTCACCAGGTGCATTGTCCCCTAACAAGAAAGTCATTCTGTCCTTTGAAGCTTTGAAGCCAGTTTTTGATTTATCCTCTCTAGCTATGAAAGTCCTATATGGCATCTTCTTCCAATAGAAGACTATTTTGTCTCAATTGAAAGTATGTTTAGTGTAGCCACCTTCATCAATTATCTTAGCTAGATCTTCTAGAGAATTTGCTACAGCTTCTACATCAGCACTTGCTGCTTCACCTTGACTTTTATGTTATGGAGATGGCTTCCTTTCTAAAACCTCATGAACCGGCCTCTGCTAGCTTCAAACTTCTGCAGCTTTCTCACCTCTCTCAGCCTCCATAGAATTGAGTTAGGTCCTTGCTCTGGATTAGGCTTGGCTTAAGGGAATGTGTGGCTTATTTGATCTTCTATCTAGACCACTCAAACTTTCTCCGTATCAGCTAATGCTGCTTCACTTTCTTATTCATATGTTTACTGGAGTAGCACTTTTAAGTTCCTTCAAGAACTTTTCCTTTGCATTTACAGCTTGGCTTACTGTTCTGATGCAAGAGACCTTGCTTTCTGCCTATCTTGTCTTTTGACATACCTTCCTCACTAAGATTAATCATTTCCAGCTTTTGATTTAAAGTGAGAGATGTGCAACTCTTCTTTTCAATTGCACACTTGGAAGCCATTATGAAGTGGCTTAATTTCATTATCTTGGAGTCTCAGGGAATAGAGGGGCCCAGGGAGAAGGAGAGAGACAGGGGAGGGGCCAGTGAGTGAAGCAGTCAGAACAAACTCTGCGTTTCTCACTTTAGTTCGCTCTCATACATGGGCATGGTTCATGGCACCCCAAAATGATTTCAGTGACATCATCAAACATCACTGATCACAAAGAGTGAGGTTTGGGAATAGGTATTTTTTAATTCTAGGTAAGTTTTTTGAATCACTGTTCTACTACATATCTCATAATACATTCTGCACAGACTAGTCCTGTAGGATGTTCCTCAAACCAAAGCATGCTATAGTTAAATAAATTCAGCAAATGTGAAAAACGAAATCACTGATTGCAAATCAATGTAACAGACATAATAATAAGGAAAAAGTGAAATGTTGTGAGAATTACCAAAATGTGACACAGAGACACAAAATGAGCACATCCTGCTGGGAAAATGGTGCTATTGGACTTGCTTGACATAGGGTTGCCACAAACCTTCAATTTCTTAAAAAAAAAAAAATAGAAAAGCATTATCTGAGAAGCCCAATAAAGTGAAGCACAATAAAAAGTACAGATATGCCTGTACTGTGTATCACAATGTCTGTGTGCAAGAGCTTTGGAAGCAATACTTAAAAATCTTAGCTGTCACAGTACAAGCTCTGTGGTATTGGGAGAGCCGCATGATTGACTGTGTGCCCCAATTTCTTGATAAGTAAAATAGAGATGAGAGTATCCAACTTGAGGATGGTTATAAGATAAAAGAGTTGAGGGATATTGGACAAAGATGAAGTAAGAGGCTCCTGACTTACCCCCCAACACTCTGAAATAACCCAAAGAGAAAACAGACAAAATATCTGAAACAAGTCACTGGACGTCAGGTAATGAAGTAGTCATCCCTGAGAGATGGAAAACAAATGAGGTGAGCCCTGTGATTATCTCGGCTACTGCCTTGAGAGGGTTTCCCAGCCATAGTATCAGGAAGGTGGAACCCAGGTTGAGCCAGGTGGACTCCCTGAGTTAAGGAATGGAACTGGTATATGGGGAGACCAAAGTGGCTAATGTTCACAGGACAAAAAAGTGGAGAGGAGAGATCTGCAAAGGGTGAAAACACCAGAGACCCGCAGAGCGTTCCCCTTGAGTATGCAGTTGAGAGCTGACCTGTGTTGCCTGTGAAGCAACTGCTGGGAACCAGGGAAGGAATCAACCTAAGGAATTAGATGGAATCATGCCCGGTGCTCATGAGGGGCTGATGATGGTGCCGGCTCCCTGAAACTTCATACTTCAGAGGACATTGGGTAGAGGACTCAGAAGTACATTGCCTCAGTTGTGGTAAGTAATTAGCTCTGGACTAAACACTGCTCTCTGGTTTTGATTAATGTATCTTAACAGGAAGACCTGAAAGGATCAAACTGTTTCTAAGTGACTTAACTGCTTTCCACAACAAAGCTTAGTAGTATTTACTGGAATACAAAAATAACGAACACCTGACAAGGTAAAATTTATGTCTAGCATCCAGTAAGAAATTACCAAGAATATAAAGAAGCAGAAAAACACTACCCATAATGAAGAGAATATTCAATATATTTAACTTGATTAAAAAATAATGCAAATGTTAGAATTAGCAGAGAAGGACATTAAAGCAGTTATTATAATGGTATTCTTTGTGTCCAAAAGTTGACACTTGGAAGATACTAAAAAAAAAGATTCAAATTGAACTTATAGAGATCAAAACTACAATATGTGAGATGAAAAACTTGAAATTAACAAATTAGACATTACTGAAGAAAAAATATAGTAAACTTTAAGTCACAACAATAGGAACAATACACAGTGAAACACAGAAAAGAAAATGAAAAAATGTGCAGACACGGGTAGTACAAAGGCAATTTATGTAACCAAAGCATTTGTACTCCCGTAATTGTTTGAAATAAAAAAATAAAAAAATGGGCTGGGTGCGGTGGCTCAGGCCTGTAATCCTAGCACTCTGGGAGGTGGAGGCGGGCGGATTGTTTGAGCTCAGGAGTTCAATACCAGCCTGAGCAAGAGCAAGACCTCGTCTCTACTAAAAAAAAAAAATAGAAAGAAATTATCTGGGCAACTAAAAATATATATAAAAAAAAAAATTAGCCAGGCATGGTGGCACATGCCTATAGTCCAAGCTGCTCGGGAGGCTGAGGCAGAGCCCAGGAGTTTGAGGTTGCTGTGAGCTAGGCTGATGCCACGGCACTCTAGCCACGACAACAGAGTAAGACTCTGTCTCAAAAAATAAATAAATAAATAAATAAATAAATAATAAAATAAAAATGAGCAGAATATCAGTGTGATATGGGACAACTGCAAGTGGCCTACTGTACATGCAATTTGAGTCTCTTAAGGGAGGAAGAGATAGAAAGAACAATGCTTTTCCTAATTTGATGGAAAATATGTAAGCTTACAGAAACAAGAAGCTTGATGAATCCCACACACAAAAAACATGAAGAAAACTAGATGAAGGCACACCATAATCAAATTACTCAAATGAGTGATAAAGAGAAAAATCTTAAAAGCAGGCAGAGAAAAACAGACACCTTACATGTAGAGGAGCAAAGAAAGGATGACGTATTTCTTGTCAGATATAACATAAGGAGAAGACAGTAGAGAAACATCTTAAAATGTGGAAAGGAAAAAAAAAACCCTCTTAACTTAGAATTCTATACTCAAATGAAAATGTCTTTCAAATATGAAGGCAAAATAAACAATTTTTCAGACACATAGAAAGCTGGAAAATTTCTCACTAGTATACCAGCACTGCATGAAATGTTAAAGACTATCCAAAAACTGGATCCTAAATGTCCATCAACATCAACTTGTGCACAGATAACAAACTCCAACATATCTATATGGTGGAATACTACTTAGTAATGAAAAACAATGAACTATTGATATGTGATAAAGCATAAATGAATCCCAAAATAATTATGCTGATGAACAAAGCCAGGCAAAAGGAGCATATGCTGTGTGATTCCATTTACATAAAATTGTAGAAAATGGACACCAATATATAGCAACAGAAAGCAGATCAGTGATTGCCTGTGGACCAGGAGAGGAGAGTGGGAGGGCAGGAAAGGAGTAATTACAAAGAGGTCAGAGAAGACTTTTGATGATGACGGATGTATTAATTTCCTTGATTGTGGTGATGGTTTCATGTGTATGTCAAAACTTAACCACATTGTACATTTTAAATATGTGCTGCTTATCGTATAGCAATTATACCTCAATATAGCTATTAAAAATAGCATATTGAATATGTAATCCAGTTCTTAGGACATGATAACTAACCTAATAATGATAACTGCTGATAATTACACGTATGCTGTACCCTAAATTGAGATGGAAAGAAAAGGTTGCAATCTTCTTTATAACACTGTTCTGTAGAAGTAAAATGCCTAACTGTAAAATATTGGATTGATCAGGATTTGGCTTTGGCTTTGGGCCATGTCTGACTCTGTAATCTTTCTTTGGGCAGTGGATGCCTATGGCTTAAAATACCTAGACGAAGGCAACTGCCAGTTTTTATGTCTGGTTTGCATCCCTCTTCTCAGCTGTAGCTGGTATTCTCATCCGTCCACCTGTCCTTACAGACAAGTCCAGCTTGCTGTGCACAATGACAAACGTTCTGATCTGCCCTTTCCCTCAGACAGTGCTGCCCATCATTGTGCTGGTATCACCTACCACATGGGTGTTCATGCCCAGAGGGGGTGCCAGCCCCCCAGCTTCTTGCCCCTCACTTGCTGCTTCTAATCAGTTGCCTCATTTCTTGTAACGTAGATCCTCAATATTTTCATTTCTCATGTCTGCTTTAGAACAGGCCTATTTCATGCCTCTGGCATATCTGGCTGGACATACTGTATTGGCCCATGGCCTGCATGGCCTCTCCTTATCAGATGCAGCCCTGTTTCCAGCCTCATAACTCAGAGCTCATCTGCTTTTCATGATCTAGCACAGTAGGCCTCACACTAAGTACCCCTGTGCACTCCTAAAAATGAATGAAAACCCCCAAAAGCTTCTATTATGTGGTTTATATCTATCTATGTTTATAATATTAGATAAATCTGAGAAAATTTTAAAGTATTTATTTAAAAAGTAATTTAAAACAATGTTATCATAAATAACATTTTTGTGAAAAATAAATTTTACAGAACAAAATAATAGTAAGAAAAGTGGCATTGCCTTACATTTTCCCAAATACCTTTAATATTATTATCTGCCTTAACAAAAGATAGCTAGATTCATGCATGTGCTTGGTTGTTCACACTTGCAGTTACAAATCATGTAGCCTCCACTGTCACTCGAAAGTGAATGAGAGTGAAAAGGCAGATAACATCTTAAGATAGTCTTAACTCCTGGAAGAGTTTTAACTAATGAAAGAGTTTTAGAACATTCAGAAGTTCTCAGACCAAACTTTGAGAATCTTTGTTGAAGTAGCTACACTGTTTTCTTTTTTCCTCCTGGATATACCAAGATCCTTCCACCTTAGAGTCTGTATCAAAATGCTTAATTCCTTTATTTCTCCCCCACCCATCTATATACTTTCTAGTGTTCAGCATAAATATTATCAGGCCTTCTTTAAATCTCCGTCTTAACCTTTACCAGGTAATGTCCCCATTATGCATTTATAATAACCTTCTCATTCTTCAAAGTATCTTTTGTAATTATAATCACAGAATATTTTATCTTACTTCAAAGTTCAATACTGACATCTATATGTAAGATACAGGCTTATGCTTAAAATTACCATTGAAAATATATTCAATGGCTTATTAATTGCTAAGACTTGGTCCAAGGACACTAAGAAGCCAAGTGTCAATGTCTTTCATTTCTTTGTGCCTTTGAGTTTTGGTCTTCCTGTCTCTGGAAATATGTAGGCCAAATTCATATTTATTGAAAGAGAAATTTAAGGGGGCTGAAATAAATAATTTTTCTCTCTTCTTGCCTGGAGCATATGGTTAAATTTAGTACATTAAAGTAAATTAAATGCCTGTTCAAATAATCTGTTGTAGAAGGTATTTGTATGATAGTTTCATATCTGTCTCTCACAGTAGATTATAACTTAATGTTGAAACATAATATGTCTGTCTTGGTCTTCACCATATTCCACGAACTGGACACTGCCATGCAAAAAGTGGAGAACTCAGTACATATGCACTGAAGGTATGAGTAAATTGCATCATCCCTGTTCATGGATGTTAGTTTCTAGTGAAATTGATATTTTCTGATCTGTTTCAATAGTTGTCTTTTCCCTTAACTCATTTAGCCCGCACTGGGTGACAAGATGGTGCTTTTACCTCACATTTACTTCAGTTACTTTATTAAAAATGTTTAAACTTCAAATAATCAAAGGTCATATTTATCGTAGTGTCTAATGGTCAACTAGTAAGCAACTTGGACTTCTGGATTTTTCTCTAGTCATCTCCATCATGTTACTTCAGTGTTTCTGGTATAAATAGCATTTTCTATTTTCATTCACCAATAGAACATTTATATCAAAAATATTATAAAATTGGTCAGTTTTTTCAGAGATGTGTATCAGAACACCTAGGGAAAATATCAAAGGAAAATAACTTTGTTCTATTAATAGTTCAGTGATTTCAGTTGTAGTTATTACTATTATTGAACAGTAATGTCCCCAAGACGATTTTTAGAAAAGAACAAACAGAAATTTACTTGTATTTCACTGGAAGGATTAATTCATTTCAATCTGTGTTTCAGCTACATGGATAAGAAAAAAAGTTGATATGCTGTCAACTGCTGCATGCATTAGCATGTAAAACCTGAAGACTGAATAATCACATAATAATTTGTATTTATTTGAAATAACTTACATTAAAATTAAATCATGTTTAATGTTCTAACAAGCACAATATTGAAGACCCATGAAGAATTTACTCAAGAAAGTTAAAAATTCGATGGATTTTCTTTTGCTGAACACCTCCGTATTGGCAATAGGCGGGATAAAAATAGAAAATACAAGACTTTCTTCAATCTTTCATTGATAGATGTACTGTCTATCTGGATTGCATCTAACTAAGGAAAAGGAGAGGAAATGTAGTCTTTGAATATTAAACAACCATTAAGCACTTTTGCATTTAACAGGAAAAATGAGGCTTCTATTTTTAGTGTCGTATTAAGAGTGAGAAAACATACCAAGATTATTTGTTGAGGACAGCCATCTGCCTAAGGGTTGTAGGTTTCAGTCATTTTTTTAAACCTGATTTTCTTTTATTATTGTTATTGTTGTTTTTAAATTTCAAAATAATAAGGGGCACAAATGTTTTTGTTACATGGATACCTTGTATAAGGCTTAAGTCATGGCTTTTAGTGTAGCCATCACCAGATCAGTGTTCATTGTACGTGATAAGTAAGTTTTTACCCTTCACCCTCTCTCACCCTCCCCTTTCCTTGGTTTCCAATATCCTTTACATCTCTTTGTGTCTCTGTGTGCCCATCATTTAGCTCCCAATTATTAGAGAGTACATGTGGTGTCTGGTTTTCCATTCCTGAGATACCTCACTTAGGGTAATGGTCTCCAGTTCCATCCAACTTGCTGCAAAGGACATTATTTCATTCCTTTTATAGCTGATTAGAACTCCATGGTATGTATATCTATAGCTATAGCTACAGCTATCTATCTATATATTCATATCACATTTTCTTTATCCACTCCTGAATTGATGGACACTTAGGTTCATCCACATCTTTGCAATTGTAAATTGTTGAGAACCAACTACTATAAAATAGAGTGATTTAAGACAAATGCCATTTGATCTCATTGATCCTTGGGTGGTCCCAGGCACCTTTGCTTTACATACCTTGGCTAGAGCAGGTCCCCTGCATATATTTGACGTGCTTCTGGAACCAGTGGCAAACAAACACGTTCCCTTTGTAATGGCAAAAGCACTAGAGAGCAAGCAGCCACATGTAATGCCTCTTAAGTCTGAGCCTCCTAACTAGCACATGGTCTTTTTAGTCTTTTTGACCATATTCATGTGTCTACAGCAGGTTGGCTATGTGGCAAGGCCCAAAGTCAAGGAGCTTGGATGTATACTTCACCTCTGATGAGGCCATGGCAAGGGTGTGGATGCTGAAAGGAGTGAAGAATTGGGACCAGTAATTCAGTCTGTGTTACCTTCAATGATTTAAATGCTGCATTTATTATACACTAATTTTCACACATATTTAGCCTGGTTCTGAATACAATTTTGTCCTCTGATTTATTTAAATCTTTCATATCAGTACTGTTTTGCAGCTTTCTGCAAATATGAAGTTATCGTCTTCCTTTTTTGTTGCTGTTCAGAATGGGAACTTTTATTTGTAGACTTTTATATATTGATTTTCAAATAGCCACCTTGCTTGATCATCATATTATTCCATATAATATTTCAGTAGATTCCCTTGAGTAATCTGGTGTATGGTCATACCACTTATAACTTAATCTATCTTCCTCTATTTTTTTCTCTAATTCATGCTTTCAGATAATTGCATTGTCTAGTTGTTCCAGAGCAGTGCTAATAATTATTGTTACAGTAGGCATAATTGTCTTTATTCTGACATTTGTTTGAATGAAGACTCATTTGTTTTCAATTATCAATCATTAACCTTAAAAATAATTAAAATCCTAGTCACTTTATCCAGGATCATTAATTCTAGAATCTTTGTATAGTGCCTTAAAATTAAGATTGATAGTGAGGACATAGCATGACCAGCAGGACAAGAATTGAAATTTGGTATTATATTATCTATTTCTTTATTCAACATTCTCTATTTCTTTCTCGGTTTTTGGTTTTTAATATGTTTTTTTTATGTTAAAAGTTTTGGATCCTTGCCTTACTTGTTAGGGTATTTCCATGATTATCCAAATGGAGGGGAGGACAAAAATTGTTTTTTTGAATGAAACAATGAATGGATAGATCAGTCAGTTTTTTGATGGAATTTGGCATTTTATTGAAGACTTTCATTCAGGATTCTTGGTCCTATGAAAAGCCAACTTAAACTACCTTATGCAATATAGGAGGGTTATTGGAAAATACTGGTGTGGTTCACAGATTATTGGGAAGCGTGGGCTGTGCAAGCCTGAGGCAGTTGCAGATATCTGAAACGAGACCCTGGAAGAACTTTCTCTTTTACCCTCATCTCTGCTTCTCTTTGTTGATTGGCTTCATTCCCTTTTGCTACAGATTGTCTTTCGCCATGTGGTGTGGGTCCCCTATCAGCTGGCGACTTTTTTTCTTTATCGTCTTTTTTGGAGAAAATAACTTCTCTCTACCGGCATGCATATATTTCCAGCTTTACTAGGAAAAGTGCTAAAGAAGGTTTATAATTAGCTCAGTTTGGATCACTTGACACTTCCTATAGCTGGGGGTAGTTTGTGGGGACCACAAATGGCAGGTCCTACTCTGATCAGATCGTTGGAGTGGCGGAATAGCAGTTTTCTCAGAAAACTGAGAAGGCATTTTGGACAGGACTTCAACAATAGATATCTTATATCTAAAACAGGTGAAATGATTTATTTTTTCTTTTTCTTTCTGCTCATATCTTTTGTCTGTTTCCCCTTACCCTTTCTGCCTTCCCAACTACCCTCCCACACACACACACACACACACACACACACACACACACACACACACGTATGTGCAATTACTTTCCTATTTTTCCCTTCCCC
The DNA here is from genome assembly GCA_963575035.1 of Avahi laniger. Taxonomy (NCBI): domain Eukaryota; kingdom Metazoa; phylum Chordata; class Mammalia; order Primates; family Indriidae; genus Avahi; species Avahi laniger. Next base: position 414 of record CAUYSK010028838.1, on the reverse strand, counting down.
TTTCTCTTCTTTGTGATTTTCTGTTCCTCTCTCTGAATGAGTTAGGACTAAGGTGTATTTTGTGCTTCAGGGTTGTTACCTCTTTGGAGACAGTTATCATGAGTGCAAGAGAGAAGCGTCAGTGGAGAAGGAGTACAGCAGGGACATGATTTTGTGCACAGATTACTCTATATAGCAAAAGACAGATATTAGAATAAAGGAAGCAGAGTTCTGAGCTTGTGTGACTGAGAAAAACAAAAAGCCAAGAGGCTTAAGGTTGGCTTAAACAATGATTTATTAAGCAATAATGCTCTACATTTTTCCTCAAGAGGTGAGAAGTAACTTTTTTTTTTCCTACAGCCAACTTTTTGACTGATTTTATCTGATGATGAGAATGTAGCTCTTTGACCTCCTAATTATTTTTCTGTGTTGGGA
>CAUYSK010028837.1:0-30170 GCA_963575035.1 Avahi laniger | reverse complement strand
AAAATAGAAAGAAATGATCTGGACAACTAAAAATACATATATATATAAAAAAAATTATCCGAGCATGGTGGCACATGCCTGTAGTCCCAGCTACTCAGGAGGCTGAGGCAGGAGGATCGCTTGAGCCCAGGAGTTTGAGGTTGCTGTGAGCTAGGCTGATGCCACGGCACTCTAGCCTGGGCAACAGAGCAAGACTCTGTCTCAAAAAAAAAAAAAATAAGCAACTATTTTAGGGGCAGGTTGGGGGATCTGATTCTTAAGGTTTGTACATTACACTCAGGAGAGAGGAAGCTCCTCACAGTCAGAGATAAGTGACAGTAGTATGTCAGGGACAGGACTGGCTTAAAGAAATTGTCAGGAGATTGAAAATTGGAAAAATACTTGCTAAACTTATCGAGCATGTGTTTTGTGCCAAATGCTGTTCTGAGCACTTTATATATTAACTCCTGTAATCTCATAACAAGTGTGTGAGGTAGGTGCCATTGTCTCCATCTGACAGATGGAGAATACTGACTGCAGAAAACTGTTAAGTAACTTGCCTACAGTCACCTCACCAGAGTTCATGCTACATTGTCCAAATAGGAACAAACAGAATTTCATGGTCAGAATGAGTTTTATATTAAATCATAGCTTCATTAGAATATTTAAGAAATCTACAACTTTTGAAAGGATGACATGTTCTGTGGACTGTTTTCTATTTCCTGTTGGACATATATATATTCTTGAGACTCTCCTTCCAAATGAAACAGAATTATAGGGTTAAAGTCTTGGTTATTGGGCTGTTCCTTTAACATGAGGAAATTTAGTTTATTCTACTGTTTGGAATGGGGGGAAAAGCAAAACAGTTTAGAAGTATGTAAACTAGTGAAAATGCTACCACAAAAATCTCAGTGTAAGGTGATAGTGCCTTAGATTGTGATCTGTCTCTCCTACCTTGACATGAAATGATATGGTATAAAGTGCTGATCCACCTCCTCCAAAACAATTTCTTACTTGAATGTATCTTACGACCCTCCTTGTCCAACAGCACTGCCCGTCACCATATTGGTGTCTGTCTTGTCAACTGCTCATCTAACTTCCTTTGTCTACTGATCATTGCTCTGTGTTTGTATTTTATCTTCTATACCCATTTTTGAAGAAAATATAAAGTAGCAGAGATCAAAGGTGCTTGCATTTTTGTCAGTTTACTTCCCCCTATTCCCACACCTGGAGGTAGTAAGGAGGTGTGTGTGTGTGTGTGTGTGTGATTCTAAATGAAAAGAATAAGAGGGAAAAGCGCACTTGAAATTATTTTCATCTGTCCATGAAGCTAGCATCTTCCCCCAACAAGATACTTGTATACATGTCTCCTAAGTCTCATTCCACATCTTATATTGGAAGATGTACAAAAGTTGGTTAATTTTGTCTCTTTTTAGATGAAGCCTGGCAAACTGATGACTTAATAGAGAGAGTTCAGGAAGATGAAGATAAACATTCGAGGCAAACTGTGTTCATCAGTGAGACCCTGATTGAAGAGAGAGGTAATGTTCCTGGTAAAATTTTTAATGTAGAAACGAACCCTGTTCCTTCAAGAAAAATAGCCTATAAAAATAGCCTATGTGACTCATGTGAAAAGAGTTTAACATCTATTTCAGAATATATTAGTAGTGATGGAAGCTATGCAAGAATGAAACCTGATGAATGTAGTGGATGTGGGAAGTCACTCCTCCATATTAAGCTTGAAAAAATTCATCCAGGAGATAAATCTTATGAGATTAATCAAAATGGGGAGCCTTTCACTCTAAATGAAGAAAGTATTTATCAGAAACTTCATATTTTGGAGAAACCTTTTGAATATATTGAATGCCAGAAAGCCTTCCAAAAGGACCCAGTTTTTGTTAATCACATGGAAGAGAAGCCCTATAAGTGGAACGAATCTGAAATAGCCTTTCTCCAAATGTCAAACCTCAGTGTACATCAGAGATCTGACATGGAAATGAAGCCCTATGAATGCAGTCAATGTGGGAAATCCTTCTGCAAAAAGTCAAAATTTATTATACATCAGAGGACTCACACAGGAGAGAAACCTTATGAATGTAATCAGTGTGGAAAATCCTTCTGCCAGAAGGGAACCCTCACTGTACATCAGAGAACACACACAGGGGAGAAGCCCTATGAATGTAACGAATGTGGGAAAAACTTTTACCAGAAGTTACACCTCATTCAACATCAGAGAACTCACTCAGGAGAGAAGCCCTATGAATGTAGTTACTGTGGAAAATCCTTTTGCCAGAAGACACACCTCACACAACATCAGAGAACACATTCAGGAGAGAGACCCTATGTTTGTCATGACTGTGGGAAAACCTTCTCCCAGAAGTCAGCACTTAATGACCATCAGAAAATTCACACAGGCGTGAAACTCTATAAGTGTAGTGAATGTGGGAAATGCTTCTGCCGAAAGTCTACTCTCACTACCCACTTGAGGACACACACGGGAGAGAAACCCTATGAATGTAATGAATGTGGTAAATTCTTCTCTCGGTTATCATATCTCACTGTACATTATAGAACTCATTCAGGAGAGAAACCCTATGAATGTAATGAATGTGGGAAAACTTTCTACCTGAATTCAGCACTCATGAGACATCAGAGAGTACACACAGGAGAGAAACCTTACGAATGTAATGAATGTGGAAAATTATTCTCCCAGTTATCATACCTCACTATACATCATAGAACTCATTCAGGAGTGAAACCCTATGAATGTAGTGAATGCGGAAAAACCTTCTACCAGAACTCAGCCCTTTGTAGACATCGGAGAATACATAAAGGAGAGAAGCCCTATGAATGTTACATATGTGGAAAATTCTTCTCTCAGATGTCATACCTCACTATACATCATAGAATTCATTCAGGAGAGAAACCCTATGAATGTAGTGAATGTGGGAAAACCTTCTGCCAGAATTCAGCCCTTAATAGACATCAGAGAACACACACAGGAGAGAAAGCCTATGAATGTTATGAATGTGGGAAATGCTTCTCTCAAATGTCGTATCTCACTATACATCATCGAATTCATTCAGGAGAGAAGCCCTTTGAATGTAATGAATGTGGAAAAGCCTTCTCTCGGATGTCATACCTCACTGTACACTACAGAACTCATTCAGGAGAGAAACCCTATGAATGTACTGAATGTGGGAAAAAATTCTACCACAAATCAGCATTCAATAGCCATCAGAGAATTCACAGGAGAGGGAATGTGAACATAGTAGATGTGGGAAGGCTTCTCTGAAGTCAGACCTCATTTTATGTGAGAGAACCCTTTCAATATAATGAATAAGAAACTCCTACCTGAAGTCAAACACATTGTACAACAGAGTGCTCACCCAGGTGAGTGTGGACAAGCCCGTGTGTTAGTCATATAATCTAAAAACTCAGAGTAGAGACCATGATTATTACAAGACCATATGATTCATTAGATACCAGACAATACAAGAGTAAAAGTTTATAAATATTTAGAATATGTGTACATTTCACCATGGATTAGAACTTTTTTACATATCAGCGAATCTATCAATTTAGGGAATATGGAAAACATAGTCCTTATAAATCATTAATACTAAAAGATACGTTTCTGAGGCCATAGCAGACTTCTTGTTTAAAAAGATACCCAGAACATAAAGGTGTCTGCTGTGAATAAACATACTCCTTGTGTAAATAGAAGCTGTAAAACAGTCAGGATAGCTAATCAAGTCAGTAACATTAAACTCACATATAAACAGTTCCAAAAGAACATAGGACTTATGTTTTTGGAGGGCCTTTTTGGTTTGTTTTTGGTATATTACACAACAGAAATTTATGATCATTTTGAATCATGTTTGAAAAAGCATTGTATCCTTATTAATTTGTAATACATAGGGTAGGATTATCCATTCTAAATAGCTCCACCATGTTAATATCCTAATATACATTGTCCTTGAAATAATATTTAATAGATATAGAAATACTTTTACTTGCATTCTTCTCTGGCATTTATAAATGCATTTGATCATTTCTAATTATCATCCTTAAAGAACCAATAAACTGTTTCCATTTGTGTCTGAGTCAGCAAAAGAGATAGAAATCTATGTATAAAATAGATAGAAAACCTTGCTTAGGTAATTTTAAATTGTTAATGCCAGAAGTCTCCAGGAGTGAGAAACTGCTATAGTCCTCATTCACTCTATACAATTTAAAGATGTACTTAAAATATTCTCATTTAATCTATTGTTTTTCATCTATTTTTCATTTGGATGCTTACATAAGTGTGCAAGAATATAAATGCTATGTAATATAGGATTTAATTATATTTTTATTTGCTATGATAGTGTTTTTAAGCCTTGTGCTCTGCTCTTTCTCATTACTGAATGAATTAATAGAACACATTAATAAGGGTTTGTGGCAGACATTGCTGACTCCACTAGTCACTCCCTGGTAGAGTTTGGGTATCTACTTCTCAAAGGTTGGGAGATTAATCTTGATTAATTTCAGTCAGTGACAGTCCCTTTCTCATTGGCAGCAGTTGGTTTAAAGTGGTCATGGGACCCAATTCTAAACACAAACAAAGGAAATATCTGACAGGTTATTTCTGGAAAAGGTTTTCTCAAAGGTTCAAAGACTCGAGCAAGGTGAAGTGGAATCCTGGTGAACAGTACCTTGTCTGGATGTGGTGCGTGGTAACTGTCTTTCAGCAATGGATCATAGGTTAATCATGGCCTGAGCAGAAAGATTGAAAGATCTTGGGACCTGGATCATGTCACTGAGCCACTAAACCAACCAGCCTTGTAGCCACTCCGCCTTTGGACTATTTTGTGAGAGACTAACCTTATTTTTAAGCCAGTTGATTTATGATGCTCTGTTATTATTAATAATAACTGAAGACATTCTAATCTAAGTGATAAAGAGTTACACTTTTGTAGGAGTTATGCAATTCAGAAGTGGACTTTAGGTAAGTCATTATTTTAAGGTGTTAATATAGAGATTATGTTCTGTAAATTCTGATGTAAATAGTTTGAGCATTAGAAATCAACTTGAAACAAATGTGAACTGTCATATCATTGACCTGCAAAATAAATCTTTGGAACCTGACACAATGTCCTGCAGGTATACCTCCTTTTTTCTAGTACAAGAATAAATTTTGTTTGAGGTAATCTAATTTGTATTACTCATGGATCATTACTACAATGTTAGTTGACTATGTATGGTGTTGAAGTAAGGGTCTAATTTTGTTGGTTTTCAAATGATTAACCTGATGGCCTACATTATTTGCATTGTTAACCCCTTTGCCACTGAGCTGAAATGCCATTTTTCATATATTAAAATCACACATTGTTCCTGTTTTTGTTGCTCAGCACTTTCTCTCCATATTCATCTAGATGTTGTAAGTATGGTACATAACAGGAATTAAAAGTCTGGTAAGTTGTATAGTTTTGTGTAGGAACTATATATTCATAGTATATTTGTTGAAATGGTATCTGCAAAGGTTTCCCACACTGGTGTGTCATTATAGCTTGATTACATAATATGTATTTTAAGTAAAATATTTGAAAAGTTTAAATGGCTTATATTCTTTTTCTGTTACGGAGTGCCTGTATATCAAAGGGTCTGGTGCATATGAGTGGTCTAAACTGCCTCTTCAATAATGTAGTCTATGTGTAACATGTTCATAGTTTCAAAGATGCCATTGTTTTCATAAATTAAGAGAGATATTCAAGGCTGAGCAGGAGGAATGCCCTTCCTAGCAGGTAGAGCTGAGATTCCCCTAATTTTTTTTTTTAAATCATTCCAGCATTGGTGAAATGGATGGTTTGCTTGTTGCTTCTGTGGTCTCTCAGGTCAAAATGAAAACACTATTTTAACACAAGAGCCATATTCTGAGACCAAAGATTCACCCTCTTCTTTATTTCATCTCAATATTTCTAGCTGTGCTATCAAACTCTTCAAAGAAATCTGTGTAAGTCACATGACTACAGCCCAAATAATTACCAGCTTGATAGAATGCCTCTAGTTAAATGGAAGTGAAGCACACAGGGAAATGTTTTTCAAATCATCTTGCTTTTTTCTTCTCACCACAGATAACCACATAAAAACAAATTGCTTTTCCCTTCGTTGAATTTAAAGTCTGTGGTTCCTGCCAAATTGAAGAACTAGCATGGGCTGCTGGGCCCTACCCTAGAGATGCCATGGAAGTGAGAGCAGTGTATTGGTCCTGAGAATTAAAGACATGAATGAGGGGAATACAGGGTGGATGGGGCTTTTTCATCGGAGAGGTAATGGCAGAGACAAGTTCTAAAGAAAACTTTTGAATTAATGTTTTTCTACATTATACCTTTCCACCCTATATTTTACTCTCCACGGTAGTGTCCCAAGCAGATCACAGCCCACATGGTGCCTTCACAAGGTAGGAAAGCAGCTCAGCACCACAGTGGCACTTAGGTTCCATTAGAGCAGCCCCTGAGCTTGGCTGAGATGAGGAGTGGATACAACAGATACAGGTAGAGTATTTAACCTGAAGCATCCTCTCCTCACTCCGAAAGCCAAGTTATTACAGTGACTGGAGACCTTTTGGAAGGTGCCTAGTGTGAGTATGTCAAATGGTGTCCTCGGGAGGAATGAGTCAGGAAGGGGGCTTCATTCCAGGTAGCAGTGGTAGGGCATTCTTTTTTGTAATACATACTTCCATTTAAACCTACCTGGAAAAGATTGAACTAGAGGATTAGACCTTCTCCCTGCTATTCATTTTCAGCAAAGATTTGCAGGAAAGTAATCAGGCATTAGTACTAAGGAATTAGTACTAAGAGACAGCACACAATACCATCTACACAAAAGGGCCTAGCTTAATGGAATGCTGACATCCAGATTTCAAAATGTTCTTGATAGATATCCTTAAAGGAAAATACGGTTAAAAGAAAAGTATGTGGTGTGTGTAAAAATATAGTTACCAAAAGAAAGGTATATTATTGGGCATGAATAATTGTGATGAAAGAAATAATTCAATAGATGAGATTAATATAACATACAGCCAAAGAACAAATTAGTGGGCTGTGTGATAATGGCAAATATTTTTCCCAGGACATCGGAAGGAATGAAGAAATGCAATGTGAAAAATTAAAAATTGAGATAATCAGGATAGTAGAAATAATACACTAGGATTCCCAAAAGAAAGCAAGACAAGATGTAAGAAAAATACATGAATTAAAATTTTCTTGTAATTAAGAAAGAATGAAGGGCCTCAGATTGAAGGAGGCTTGTCTGCTGCCAAATGGAAAGATAAGAGGTATTGTCCAGTGAATGTCATACAATGGCTATGTCATTTTACACACTTTGTCCTACATACAACCTTTTTGATTACTGTTCACATCCTTACCAATGCTTACATCCCTATAATTTTTGTCATTCTGAAGGGTGTAAGGAGGATTTTTGTTTTAACTTACATTTTGTAATTACTAATGATTTTAAGTAAAAACCGTCATAGCCTTTGAGTGTACTACCCTTTTCTTACTACTTTGCGGGATATCCTTATTATATATTCTAGTTGATCTTGTTCTATTTGCCTTCTAGATCCTTCAGTGCAGCCTTTTGACTGAATACAAATTTTATAGAACAAATCCTTTTAATAAAAGGATTTGGGAGTTTGGATTCAGTCAAGAGGCCACACTTGGGGATCTGCAGGGCCACATGTGGCCTGAGGCCGCAGGTTCCCCACCCCTGGTAGAATTTCTTCATAACAACATTTTGAGACATCCTAGTTGAACATTACTAGCAGAGATAAGTGGTATACAAGCAGTGGAACGCTGTGCAGCAGTTGGAAGTAAACAGCTGGATTCGCAGGTAGCACACTTAGTAAAATCTTTTTGGTATGAATGGAAAAAATGGAACAAGATTTAATATCACTAAACAATATTTGTGTCAATTACAATTTCTCTCTTACACATACACACTTCTACATAGGTTACAATACTATTTAATGCCATAAATTTAGTATGATACCTGTGGGGAAGGGAATAGGAGTGGGGTTTGGTATGAAGAGGGAAATCAGGTAAAATAAGAGTGTGTCTGTCTTAGCCCATTTTCTGTTGCTATTACTGTATACCTGAGTGGGTAATTTATAAAGAAAAGAAATGTACTTTTTAAGAGTCCTGGATGCTGTGAAGTCCAAGATCTAGGAGCTGCGTCTGGCTAGGAACTTTTTGCTGGTGGGGACTCTGCAGAGTCCCAAGGCACCCAGGGCATCACGTGGAAGGGGGGCTTGCCAGAGAGAACCAACCTGCCTTTTATACCAGACCACTCATGGTAACAGATAACAGAGCCCTCATGACCCAATCACCTCTCAAAGGCCCCACCTCCCAATACTTTTATGTTGGGAATTAAATTTCAACATGGGTTTTGGAGGGGACATTGAAACCATTGCATGGTCCCTGTAGAAACCAATGTTGATAATAAATATACTTAAAACCAAGTAGTATAATTAATCCAGCACAGTTCCCCAGGACATTTTTAAAAAACAGAAAAAGGCCCAGAGAAATTAAAATCCTTCCCATTATTATATTCTGTTCAGCTTTAGCCAGAGTTTCATGGCTCAAGTGCTTAAGTGGTGTCTGTATGTTTTTTACCAGCTTTGTTCCAGGCCAACTTTCAGTGAAATGGTTGGAACCGCTCAGACTATTAGGCATATGATTCCTTTGTTGAAAGAGTACACCACCTATGATACGTGCATCACATTATAGAACTCAGTGCACCAGACTGCTAATTGTACTATGATGTTCTCACTTTTTACTTTTATAAGATTCCCCCTTCCTTAAGCCTCAGCTGGGAACCTAGCTGGAGATTTCATTTCCCCACTTTCCTATTAGCTAGGTGTAGCCAGGTGACCAAGTTTGGGCCCATGGAACATGAGAGGAAATGACATGTCAGCTCTTTTCTAAGAGACAAGGTCTCTTTCCCAGGCTGGAGAGCGGTGGCACCATTATAGCTCACTGCAACCTCAAACTCCTGGGCTCAAGTGATCCCCGTCTCTGCCTCTCAACCAGCAGGCAGTACAGGCATGCACTACCACACCTAGGTAATTTTTTTTTTTTCAGTCTTCTGTAGAGACAGAGTTTCACTGTGCTGCCCAGGCTGGTCTTGAACTCTTGGCCTCGAGCAATCCTCCCACCGTGGCTTCCCAAAGTGCTGAAATTATAGGCATGAGCCACTGGCACCCAGCCTGTGCCAGCTTCTGAATCACGTTCTTTAAAGAGGACTTTGTCTTTCACTGCCTCTTCTCCTGTCCCTTGGGCTGTGATAGAATTAGAGCTACTTTTCATCAGGAAGCCAATATTTTAAAAAGGGGAGGGGGTGAGTAAACTTTTTCCAAAAGGGCCAGATAGAAAAACACTAAAGGCTTTGGGCCATCCAGACTCTGTTGCGGCTACTCAACTCTGCTGTTGTAGCATGAAAGCAGTTGCAATGCATATGTGAATGAGGATGTCTGTGTCCCAATAACATTGTATAGATGGACACTGCAGTTTAAATTTCATGATTTTCGTATGCCATCAATATTATTATTTTATTTAAAAGGCTATTTAAAAGTGTAAATACCATTCTTAGTTTGCAGGCTATACAGAAATAGGCAGTGGTTGTATTTGGCACGTGAACCATAGTTTGCTGACCCTTGCTTTAGGGGTAGAAAAGTAAGAGAAAACCATTGCCTCTTGACACATCATGGAGCATGGCTCTCCCATCTCCCTGCACTATATATTAGTTTGGAATTGTATATGAGATGGCAATCTTTTATCATGGTTAAGCCACTTTACTTGGCAGCCAATTCAATACTGATGCAGAATTAGCCAACAAAAATGGAACTGCGCTCATTTCTTCTAAAATGCAACATATGCATTCCTCCAAAACTAGTGCTATGCAAAATGACTAAATAAAAACAAGACATTAGAAAGAAAGTGAAGGGCAGCCCACTCAAAATCATTGTAACAAGAGTATTAGCAGAATCAGTAACAATCCTAATAAAAGTATTAGCATGGTTAAAAATGCTTAATCCCTAATAGGATATGTAGTATTTTTATCTTTAAAAAAAATGTGTAGCCAGATACTGGTTTCTAAATACTATTCCCCACTAAATGGAACCCTTTTCAGACCCCTTTGCAGAAAGAGCTTATTCCAAGGCTGAGCATGAAGATACAAGCACATAGAACATCATCCCTTTGTACTAGTAAACAAAGAAGAATTGATAGGAGGAGACATCACCAAAAAAGGCCAAGTGAGGAAATCTAGAGTTCCTACAGGAACATCTAATTGAGCTGGCAAAAACTGACAGAAATCAACTTCTGAATTCTAGAATCCAGTCAAAAACTTATGTGAGGGGAAGGCTTGGTAATGAAGGAGCACAGCAGCTTTGCAGTAGGAGAGTGTTGTAGCTTTTACAACTGCCCACCTCCATCACCCGCACCTCAGACAGCAGTCAAATGGATGAGCCTGTGGTCCAACCCAAGTTGCTGGGACCAGGGAGACAAATACAGACCTTATCAAAGAATTGTGGTTGTGGGTTTTACCAAGTGGGCTGCTGTCTATAAGACTGGTGCAAGGGCTTCCCTTTGTTTTGCTAGATTCAGAGTAGTCACTGGCCTGGGGCTTTTTCCCAGGTGGCATGTGCCAAAAGCATTTGAAGTATTGGCTGCAGCAGCCTGAGGCAAGGAATTACAATGGAGCAGTAGACACATCTATAAGTCTGAGAAGAAAGGTTGAAAAGAGTCACATGGGGGAATAAGGGCTATGCATGCCCACAGTGGGACACAGCTAAGACCCCAGAAGTCCCTATGCTCCCACCCTGAACTGACCTTCAGGCTCCATGTAAGCTGGAAGTGAAGGCTAAGGCAGTGTTGTGAACAGCCTGCCTAAGCATTAAGGGAGTGCCCAGCCCAGAGCCAACCTGCAAAGACTAAGAGAGTATTTTTCCCTCTTTTTCACCCCCTTTGCAATGGAAGAAATGTTCATGTCCCCCCACCCCAAATTAATATGTTGAAATCCTAACCCTCAAGGCATTAGGAGGTGGAGCTTTTGGGAGGTAATTAGGTCATGGGGGTGGAGCCCCCATTAATGGGATTAGCACCTTTACAAAAGGGATCCCAGAGAGCTCTCTCATTCTTTCCACCAAACTGAGGGTACAACAAGAAGTTGGCAGTCTACAACCTGGAATAGAACCCTCACCAGAGCCTGACCATGCTGCCACCCTGATCTTGGACATCCAGCCTCCAGACCTGTGAGAATTACATTTCTGTTGTTTATTAGCCACCCAGTCTAAGGCACTTTAGTACAGCAGTCCAAGCTCACAGGCGTGTGTTTCCATTGTCCCACAGCTGCAAACCACTCTATGAACATTCTCATATAAGTTTTTTACACTTGTGTGTTTCTCTAGAGCAATGTTTTTCAATTTTTTCTACTTCAACCCTCAGTAATAAATGCATTTTACTTTGCTATCCAATAAAATGCACACACTTATTCATTCAACACATTTTGATGAGCACTTACTGTATACCAAGCTGTGTTCCAGGTGCTAGGGCTATAGCAGTGAGAACAGACCCAAATCCCTGCCCTCTAACAGGGACAAAGACAATGAACAGAGCATGTGGCATGGTAAGATGATAAGGGCTCTGCAAAAAAGAAACAGCAAGACAGCTGCCAGAGGGGACAGTTACATTTTAAACAGGGTCGCAAGGCAAGCTGATTGAGGTGGCATTGAACATGGGACTGGAGGAGATAAGGATGTGAGGTACAGAGGTAACTGGAGGAAAGAGCATCCAGGAAGAAGAAACTGAAAAAAGATTTCATGGAACAACACATCCTGCTATTATGCTGCTCCCCGATGTTTTCTATTAAAAAAGGTTTCATTTTTAAAAGTATCCCAATCCTCTGGATTGATTCCACAGCCCAGTATAAGGGGCCACCATGCCCTGCAGTTTGAAAGCAATGTTCTTGGGAAGGGGGCAACATATTTAGGAGGGGGTGGCTGGCAATGACGGAGGAGCCTTCCAAAGGCTGTATTTGTTCAAACGTGATATACCTGGCCATGAGGATTCTCCAAGGACTTCAGGAATCTCTCATTTGATTGTGTATACACCCTGCCTTAAGCCAAGATGAGGAAGCTCTCTGGGCCCTTTTTTATAAGGGCACTAATCCCATTTGTGGGGGATTCACCTTCATGACCTAATCATATCCTAAAGTCCCCACCATCAAATACTACCACATAAGGATTAGGGTTTCAATATGTGTATTCTGGAGGGACACAAACATTCAGTTCATTGCAATATCCATTGGCAGGAAAATCCAAAACAAATTGCTATACATTAGTAAAATGAAATATACAATTAAAAATAAACTGGATTTAAATATTTTAATATCAATAAACCTCAAAACCGTATTTTGAGATTAAAAACTAGACACCGAAGAGTATGCATTACCATTGGTAGAAAACGATGCGGCGCTTTGGATACACAGAAATGTAATAAAAGACACACAGGGCATTGACAAACACTAAGATGTGGGAGGGGCATGAGTTTAGGAAAAGACCAATAGTGCTTCCTCTATTTGTAATGATGCTAGTGCACTGGAGTTGATGCTATTCTTTACCCTTTGAGTGAAGTGTTTCATACAAACACTTGCCAGTCCCACTGTCCCTGAAGTATGTCAGGTCAAAAGGCTCAGGTCTAGAGTGAAAGGCCCCACCAAGACCCCAGGGAACTGAAGGGTTCTGGAAAAGGCACTTTAATATCCTGGTATTTGCAATGTGAGGTGTTTTTCCAGAGCCAGGATCAGTGGCCAAGGGCTGGGGCAGGATCTCAGGCCTGGGTGTGATAAGAGTTCCAGCACAAGGCCTGAGAGGCAGGATCTCCTGGGGAACCATGGGAACCATACACAGGACCATGGGAAGAAAGGAGTGAGCAAGTCTGGTAAGGAACTGAGACTTTATCTTAAGGGCAGGGAGAACCACTGAAAGGATTTACAGAGAGGAGCATCTTAGACAAAACAGTAAGCTGAGGGAATTCATCACCACTGGATCTGCTTTACAAAAATTGCTGATAGGAGTTCTTCAACCAGAAATGAGAGAACAATAATTATGAAAATATATGAAAGCATAAAGCTTACTGGTAAAGGCAAATTCATAGTCAAATTAAGAATGCTCCATTAATGTAATGTAATGGTGTGTAAATCTTTCAAATCTCTAGTATGAAGGTTAAAAGTCCAAATGGTCAAAAATAACTATAGCTAAAATAAATTTAGCCCTTATGTTAAAGGAATACAAAATATAAAAAGATATAAATTGTGACAACAAAAATAGAAATTGAGAGGGGGGTTAAAAATCTAGAGTATTTACAGGGGACCAAAGTTATCAGCCAAAAATAGCCTATTATAACTACATAATGTTTTATGTAAACCCCATGGTAACCACAAAACAAAAACTATAGCAGACACATAAATGAGAAAGAGAAAATCAAAGCTTGCCACTACAGAAAAATCACCAAATCACAAACAAGAGAGGAAGAAAGGAAAAAAGGATCTAGAATATAACCAGAAAACAACAAAATGATAGGAGAAAGTCCTTACCTATCAACCTTGAATGTAAATGAATAAACTATCCAATCAAAAGACACAGAGTGGCCTAATTGATTTTTAGAAAAAAAAAAAAAACAAGATGCAACTTTATGCTGCCTACACAAGACCCATTTTAGCTATCAGGACACAAGCTGAAAGAGAAAAAATGGAAGTTATTCCATGCAAATAGTAACCAAAAGAGAGCAGAGGTGGCTATATCAGACAAAATGGACTTCAAGTCAAAAACTGTTACACTAGACAAAGAAGGTCATTATTTAATGATAATAGGGTCAATTCATCCAGAAGACATAACAATTATAAATATATATGCACCCAATGTCGAAGCACCTAAATATATATAGCAAATATTAATGGACATGAAGGAAGCAATTCAATAATAATACTCCACTTTCAAAAATAGATCAACCAGACAGATAATTAATAAGGAAATCCTGGAGTTGAACTGCACATTAGACCAAACTGACCTAACAAACATATAAAGAATGTTCCATCCAACACCAGCAGAATACACATTCTTCTCTAGTGCACATGGAACATTCTACAGGATAGACCACATGTAAGGCCACAAGTCTTAAATTCAAGAGAAAACTGAAATAATATCTAGTATAGTTTCGGACCACACTACAATGAAACTAAAAATAACAGGAGGAATCTAGAAAATTCACAAATATGTGGAAACACGCTCCTGAACAACCAGTAGGTCAAAGAAGAAACTGAAAACTATCTTGAGACAAATGGCAATGGAAACACAACATACCAAAACATCTGATATGCAGCAACAGAAATTCCAAGAGGCAAATTTATAGCAATGAATGCCTACTTTAAAAAAAAAGATACCAAATAAATATCCTAACATGTCTCTAGGAGCTACAAAAAGATCTTACAAACTAAACTCCCAAAGTTAGCAGATGGAAAAAAAATAAAAAAGATCAGAACAAATAAAAAAGATAGAGAAAAGAAAAACCGTAACAAAAAAAAAATGAAGAGTTGATTCTTTGAAAAAAAAAATCAACAAACCTCAAGCTAAACTAAGAAAAAAAAAATAGAGAAGTCTCAAATAAAATCAGAAATGACAGTGGAGATATTACAACAGATGCCTCAGAAATAAAAAGGATCATAAGGGGCTATCATGAACAATTATATGCCAACAAATTGGATAACCTAGAGAAAACAGATAAATTCCTAAAAAAGAATAACCTACCAAAATTGAATTAGGAAGAAATAGAAAACCTGAACAGACCAATAACCAAAGTTAAACACAGATTTAACACAATGTCTATCAAAATCCCAATGTTTTCTTCACAGGTATAGGAAAAAAAATTCATAAAATTCATATGAAACCACAAAAAAACCCTGAAGAGCCAAAGCAATATTGAGAAAGAAAAACAAAGTTGTAGTCATCACACTTCCTGATTTAACATTACAAAGCTATAGTAATCAAAACAATATGATATTGTCATAAAAACAGAAACACAGACAAATGGAACAGAGAGTCCAGAAATAAATCCAAACATACACAGTCAAATAATTTTCAAAAAGGGCACCAAGAACACACAATGAAGAAAGGATAGTCTCTTCAATAAACTGGATTTCCACAAGCAAAAGAATGAAATTTAGCCCTTATGCTATACCATACACGTAAATCAACACAAAACGGATAAAAGACCTAAGTGTAAGACATAAAACCATAAAACTCTCAAAAGAGAACACGAGGGAAAATCTCCTTCACATTGGCCTTAGCAATGATATTTTGGCTAGCACACCAAAAGCTCAGGCTACAAAAGCAAAAATAAATAAATGAGACTACATCAAATTAAAAAACTTCTATACAGCAAAGGAAAAAATAAACAAAATGAAAAGACTACAGACTGGGAAACAATATTTGCAAACCACATATCTGATAAGGGGTTAATATTCCAAAACGTATAAAGAACACTTACAACTCAACACCAGAAAAACAAATAATTCAATTTAAAATGGGCAAAGGATCTGAACAGACATTTCTCAAAAGAAGACATAAAAATGGCCAACAAATACATGAAAAGATGCTCAATGTCACTAATCATCAGGGAAGTATAAATTAAAACCAGAATGAAATATCACCTAGCAACCATTAGGAAGGCTATTATTTTTAAAAACCCAAAAGATAAACGTTGACAAGAGTGTAGAGAAAAGGGGACCCTTGTACACTGTTGGTAGGAATGTAGATTGGTACAGCCATTATGGGAAAACGGTATGGAGGCTCCTAAAGAAATTAAAAATAGAACTACCATATGATCCAGCAATCCCTCTTCTGGGCATATACCCAAAGGAGATGAAATCACTACCTCATAAAGCTATCTGCACTCTCATGTTCCCTGCAGCATTATTCACAATATCCAAGATATGAAAACAACCTAAGTGTCCAGGGATGAACAAATGGATAAAGTAAATGCAGAATATAGATATGCAATGTAACATTACTCAACCTTAAAAGGGAGATCCTGCCATTTACCACAACATGAATGATCTGGAGGACATTATGCTATGAGAAATAAACAAAACACAGAAAGAAAAATATTGCATGATCTCACTTACATGTGAAATCTAAAAAAAGGGAAAAAAGGTCAGATATACAGAAATAGAGACTGAAACAGTGGTTACCATTGGCATAGAAAAGGTGTTGGGGGAAGGAAATGGGGAGATGTAGGTCAAAGGATACAACATAGCAGACATTTAGGATCAAAAAGTCTAGAGATCTAGTGTATGCCATGAGGATTACAGTTAATTAAATTGTATAGAGATTTTTGTTAAATAAGTAGATTTTAGCTATTCTTATCACAAAAAAATATAACTATGTGAGATGACAGATATGTTAATCTATTTCACCACAGCAACCATTTTACTATCTATATGTATCCTTTAACATCATGTTGTTAACCTCAAATTAAAAAAAAAAAAAATTATGGCTGCCGTAGAGAGAGTACATGAGGCCCAAGATGGGACACAGCACCTTGCGGAAGAGGGTGCTGAGTAAGAAAGTCCAGGTGAGAGATGAAGTTGCCGTGGTTACAAGGCAAGGGAACAAGTATGTTAGTTAGGACGGAGACTGGTAGAGAAGAGGGCTTGGTAGATATGGTGATGAAGAAAAGATGGGGTAACTCCCTCCACAGTCAAAGCATCATTCAGTCAAATGTTCAGCTAGCTAGACAAAAGGGCAGTTAAGACGAAAAGCAACGCCTACGGACATGACAGAGTTGGCTAGATGCCTGCCAAGACCACAGTAGGCGAGGCTAGATGCCTGCCAAGATGACAGACAGCTCTCTAGGCAGAGACAATACCTACCAGGTCCTTGTACCAGATGGGGCCTCATGACAAATTTTCACCGGGAGAATTGGGTAAAATTGTCTGTGTCACTTGCCACTGGTGATGATGTGTCCTTTCCATCCTCTCTCCCTGTTAACGAGCAGATTGACCTTGGAAGCCTCATGAGGGAGAACTGAGAGGCCATTGATAGAAAAACTGAAGTCCCTAGAAGCCACTCTCTAAGCAAGAGTGCTGATTTTGGACTTTGTGTAACTGAAAACTGAACTTCTATTATGCTGTTTGTATTTGTTAGAGGAAATATCATTCTTAAACAACGGACAAAGCATCCAGTAAATGCCCCCAACTTCAACAAAAAAGTCCTCCCACCCCACCTGGAAGCTGGAAGCTTGATGCCTTTGTATAAGCAAGTGGGTGGAAAATCAATCTCTACCAGGGGGTGGGGGAGAAGGAAGTAGGGAGGGAGGGAAGGAGAGAAGGAGGGAGGAAGGAAAGAAAGAAAAAAGGAAAGGAAAGGAAGAAATGAAGGAAAGAAAAAAGAAATTAAGAAAGAAAAGGAAGAGAAAGAAGAAAAGGGAAGGAAGGGAAAGAAGCAAGCAAGCTATAAAAAAGGAGACAATTGGAGGGAACAGGAGGCAGGCATGAGGCCCCAGGAATGCTCAGTGGGTAATAGTAATGCTGCTTGGGGAACCATGGGCCTGTCCCTGGGCAGGGGAAATAGTTGTAGAGTGAGCCCCCAGTCTCTGATTGGCCCCTAAGGGGCCAATCAAGCCAGCCGGATTAAGAGTAGGCCACTCTCAGTGGGCAGTTAATTGAGACTAAATTTAAATGCAAATTCTATCACAATCCCTAAAGGCTTTGGAATGGAGAGCCTAATAAGTCCATTCCTAAAGGTCATCTCTGAGAACTAATGTAGGAAAAGAAAAGAAAAATTTGAAAAATAGAATAAAGAGAGACTCATCAATATATGGAAAAGGATTATAAAGCAACAGCATTTGAAACATGATCTCTCTTTAGCACAATTATAAAGTAGTTCAGTAAAAAAGAACAAAAATCAGAAAGAACTGGAATACAGTCATGAGCTGCATAATGATATGTCGGTCAATGGTGGACTGTGCACACAATGGTGGTCCCATAATATATAATTTTGTTTTGTGGGTATGGGGTCTTGCTATGTTGTCTAAAATGGTTTCAAACTCCTGGTCTAAAGTGATCTTCCTGCCTCAGCCTTCCAAGTAGCTGAGATTACAGCCATGAGACACCATTCCAAGTTCCATAAGATTATACCACATTTTTATAATACCTTTTCTAAGTTTAGATATGTTTAAGTGCATAAATACTTACCATTTTGTTCCAATTGCATACATTATTCAATACAGTATCATGCTGTACAGGTTTTTAACTTAGGAGCAATAGGCCATACCACATAGCCTAGGTGTGTAGTAGGCTATACCATCTAGGTTTGTGTAAGTACACTTCATGATGTTCAAACAATGATTAAATTACCTAACAATGAATTTCTCAGAACATATCCCCATCGTTAAGTGATGCATGATTATACTTTCAAGCTATGAGTCATGACTAAGACTGCAAATAAGCTAAAACCCAATATAATCAAGCTGGCATCTCCAGGGTCAAAACAAACAAACAAAAACTGCTCTACAATGGTCTCCCATTACAAAATCTGAACAATAATTCTCATTGGCCTCTCTTAGATCGAATTCCTTCCCTGGAAAAACCAAGCTGGGCCAAAAGGATGGGTGAGATGACTGGTCCCTCAGAGAATTGCCAGCTCTGGGATCTCCTTCTCTTTCTAGAAGGATGTGGGGAAGAGTGCTAAGCAGACAAAAGACAGTCACTACAAATAACAATTTAGTACATGATGAAAGTATTTCAAATCAACGACAAAAATACGGATTAGTTAAATGGTGTCACGACAACTAGCAACTCATTGAGAAAATAAACATTAGATCCTCTCATCAAGCCAGATGTTATCAAGAAAACATGGGAAAATGTCAATGAAAAATTCACTTAATTTTTAAAAATAGGTTTTGTATGAAGAGAAAGAAATACCTAATATATAACTAAGTTCCAAATGAAAAATGCCTGCATTATATTCTATTTCCTCATTACATGGAAATTTACGGAGCATAAAGCAGCTGATGAATCATTTTCTCAAAAGAAATAACTTGTCTCCAAATTGCTCTAATACTTGTGAAGTACACAATATTTTTAAAATGTATCCCTTTTCAAATTAGGATGCCTTTTATAGCTCCAAATAACAAAAAGCTCAACTCCAACAGGCTTACTCAATAAGGAAAATTAATGACCTCAGGTTCCCAATACAAAGCCACTTCCGAGCCACTAAATTCAATACTCTGTAACAATCACTGGCCACGCTTTTCCATTCTTCTCCCCTTCCTCAGACCACCAGTCCTGAGCCACAAGATGCAACCAATGGTCATATTCAGAAGTTTAAAGCCATTATGTTCATTGTCTCTTTATCAATGAAACCTTTCCCAAAAGTCACCCAAAATATTAAACATTTCCCTACACATCCTAGTAGCCAGTACTTAGTCATATGCCCAACCCAAACAATTCCTGGTGAGGAGGGGAAAACCAGGCCACATCAAGGTTCTTCAGCAAAGAAAGAGCAGAGAGCAGCCTTCCAACCTGCTGCATGGAAATACAGGTAAACAAGGGAGAAAGAATCGAGGCACACTAGCTACCATCCTGTTACGCAAAGGGTTCCTGGCATCCAGCCACTTGAGCTGTACCTCTTTAGGCACTCCTTGGAAACATGTCAGGAGTAGAAAGAGAAGAGTAATTTCTTTATACAGCACTGTTTTTACTGTCAGTGTAGTGAGCACTATTGTTTGCAGCTAGTTCTTAATACAAGCTTGTGCTAACAGTGTACCCTGCCTTTGCAAACATTCTGAAATGCATTATTAAAGTGACTAAAACCCAAGACAGTTGAACATTTTTTAAAAAGGCATTGTTTGGTTTCTTTATTGATGAGCAGATCAGTAACAACAGGCAGAACTATTTGTATATGCCAAGAAATAATAAGTAGTGTGGTACTTCTCCAAAACTTTTATTATAAAAAATTTCAAACAAAACTCTTTTAAGAAAGTACAATGAATACCCATGTACCTAACACTAAGTTCAACACGTGCTAAAATTTTGCCATTTTTGCTTCATCTATGTATGTATCTTTTTCCTAAACCACTTCAAAGCTGCAGACATCATGACAGTTCATCTCTACATATTCAGCATGTGGGTCCTAGAAATAGATGCTAACATAACAACTATCACATCTAAGAAAATTAACTCTAATTCCATAATCTCATCTAATACCCATTCCATGCTCAAATTCCTCCAACTGCCTCCAAAGTATCTATGTAGATATCTTGCTGGGCCTAATGTCTTTTGGATTCAATCAAGGCCTATGCACTGCATTTAATTATGTCTCTTTAATAAAACCCCCCCTCACCTTTTCTTTTTAAAAATGACATAGACTTTTTGATGAGACCAAGCCAGGTATCTTCTAAATGTCCCACATTCTGGATTTGCCTGATTTATTTTCTCAACTGATGTTGTTCCTCTGTCTCCTTTATTTCCCGTAATCTAAAAGTTAAGTCTAAACACTTGCTTAGATTCAGATTTAATATTCTGGCAAAACAATACTGCCAATGTCACATAACTACTTCATACTGCATTTCATCAAGAGACACATGTTGCTACCATTACTGTTACATTTGATCATTTGGTTAAAGTGGGGCAGTCATTCCGTTGTTAAGGTACTTTTTTTCCAGTTTCAGTGAGTATCTGTGGGAGATACTCTGGCACTAACAAGCATCCCATATCCCTCACATCTAGTCATTTTAGCATTCATTCATGATCTTTGCCTAGATGCACTCCAGGTTGCAAATAAGCAAGTTTCCAAATTCTGTCATTCCTTCTGCATTTATTAGCTGACATTATTCTATAACAAATAGCTTTCCATGATGGAGATGAACAACTGCTCCTACTAAAAGGGCAGGATGAAAACCTAATTCTTTCCCCCTAATTATAGAGTAAGGAGTTTATTTAAGAGTCACCTTTAATGGCAGAAATGACTTTAGCCTCTTTCTCTTTTTTGTATCACTGTGGACTGAGGTTTTTGTTTATTCAAAATGTTACAATTACTCATTCTTTTTGATCATCAAAGTGCCTCAAATTTGGCCAGTGGGAGCCTCTTCAAGCTAACTTCTGTGTCCTTTCTCACATTCCCATTAATCTTTGAGTGTTTCCTTGGTTTCTGAACCAGGAGGTCCCAGGCTCACCTTGGACACTTCAAGACCCAGATCTAGATCCAGCTATTTCTCCAACGAGTCCTGGTTCCTTTAGCAGCATTGCTAGGGACTGAATTTGCTCATCACTAGAGGCTGTCATTGCTTCTAGGCCCTCTCAGTGAACAGAGCTAGGAAATGTATATATATTTTTAAATGAGTGACATTTTCAATTCATATTTGTCATTATGGGGAATTTTATATAAATACTTTGATTTTTTTATGGTCATCTCTTAAACTGGAAATTTTGGTTCCTGGTAACTTTAACAATTCATTTTTGCTTGAACCTATAACATACAAAATAGATTCAAAATAATACCAATGTTACTAACATGGAAATTGATGAGTGACATTTGTCATTTTTTTACAGTTCTTTTTGTCCTGAAAAACATTCCACTAAGGATGTACAGTGAAAATACTGTGTTCAGAGGTCTCTTGAAAAACTGACTTTTTTATGTGGTTACCAATTTGATATAAACTTAGACTGATTTCTCTCTGCTTTCAATTTCAGAATCCACTTTTCTTTTTCAATACGTAAATCAATTTCATTTATTGAGAGGTCAAAACTTCATCAAAAGATATATACAAAGAAGCCTTGCCTCCATCCTTGGGCCCACTACCCTATTCATTCCTATCTCCATAGGTATTCATTTTCTAGTTTGTAGTTTATCCTTCCATTTTGTAGTTTATCCTTATTTGCAAAAGTAAGCTACATATATATATACACACATACATATGTACATACACACATTATATATATATGTGTGTATATGTATACACACACACATACACACACACATTCCCCTTAATTCATACACAAAAGGCAGCAAGCTATATAGTTTTCTGTATCTCTTCTCACTTAATTTTATGTACTTCAAATTTGTCAAGCATGTTACTTATAATGTATATTGTACTATAAAAATACAAAGAAACACTGGTAACATCTAGTGTGGGAAGCCTGTCATAACAGTGCTTAAGCTATGGGGAGACATTTCCTACTGACAATTGAGTTCCACTACGTAAATCAAATATATACAACATATGTATGCTGCCTACTAACATATGTAAGCCCTACTTATCTCAGGTACTCAAGTATCTAATGCTGTCAGCTTGCTGCTGCAACTTGTGTTTTTCAAAAAGCTTCATAGTCCAACAATGAATAGCATTAGCATTAGATATATTTGTTGTATTTTCAAAATTTGGTAGCACAACTGAAACATGAATTATATTACATTATTTCTAGAGGAAAAAAAGTATCTCTATCTCCTAAATTGACAGATGTCTCCTTGGTCTTCTCTGCTTATATAATAATGTTTGATTTTTTTTCTCTTAAAGGCATTCATACACATAAAACATTTATATAATTTCACACCAATAACAATTACCTGATGTGCAGTAAGCTGTGACTTTGTAAATGCTTTTATACTTTTGTCACATTGTTTTTTCCCTGTGATTTTTCTGAAGCATGTACTGTATTTGATTTGTTGCTGGATACTATTATACAGGATGTTCTCAGAGATTACTCCCCATTGGAGTTCTCACATATTTAGTATGATGACATAATTTTCCCATTTTCATTTCATTCATGGAGAGCCCTCCAGCCCCTACCACTTGTGTGTTTTCTGATGCCAACTAAGGACTAAATTTACACAAAAGGAGTTTTCCACATTATTACATTCATGAGGTTTTTCCAAAGAGTTTTCTCTGGTGTGGTAAAGTTTGACTTCACACAGGAGGATTTTCCATATTTGTTACAATTTAGGGTATCATTCTTGCATGAATTATCTGATGACTAGTAAGAGTTGATTTCTTGCAGAAGGTTTTCCCACATTCGTTACATTCATAGGGTTTCTCCCCTGTGTGTGTTCGTTGATGCACTGTGAGGGTTGACTTCATACAGAAGGATTTCCCACATCTATTACATTCATAGGGCTTCTCCCCTGTGTGAGTTCTCTGATGATTGATGAGGTTTGACTTCACATAAAAAGTTTTCCCACATTCGTTACATTCGAAAGGGTTCTTCCCTGTGTGAGTTCTCTGATGCACAGTGAGGTGTGATTTCATGCAGAAAGATTTGTCACATTCATTACATTTATAAGGCTTCTCTTCTGTGTGAGTTCTCTGGTGAATGGTTAAGGCTGACTTATAGCAAAAGGATTTGCCACATTTATTACACTCATGGGGTTTCTCACCAGTGTGTGTTCTCTGATGTTCAATGAGATGTGACTTCTGGAAGAAAGTTTTCCCACATTCATTACACTCATAGGGTTTCTCCCCTGTGTGTGTTCGCTGATGTTTAGTAAGGTGTGACTTCTGGAAGAAGGTTTTCCCACATTCTTTACATTCATAGGGTTTCTCCCCTGTATGGATTCTCTGATGTTGACTGAGTGCTGATTTCATATAAAAAGATTTCCCACATTCATTACATTTATAGGGTTTCTCCCCTGTATGAGTTCTCTGATGTACAGTTAGGGTTGACTTATGGCGAAAGGTTTTGTGACATTCGTTGCATTCATAGGGTTTCTCTTGTGAATGTGTTCTCTGATGATCAGTGAGGTTTGATTTCATAGCAAAGGCTTTCCCACATTCGTTACATACATGGGGTTTCTTTCCTGTGTGATTTCTCTGATGTATATTAAGATGTGACTTCACATAGAATGACTTTTCACATTCATTACATTTATAAGGTTTCTCTCCACTGTGAGTTCTCTGGTGTATAACTAAGGTTGATTTCATATGGAAAGACTTCCCACATTCGTTACATTCATGTGGCCTCTCCCCTGTGTGAGTTCTCCTATGTTTAGTGAGGGCTGACTTTTTGTAGAAGGACTTCTCACATTCATTGCATCCATAGGGTTTCTCCCCTGTGTGAGTTCTCTGATGTACAATGAGGATCGAATTCATAGAGAAGGATTTGCCACACTCATTACAATCATAGGGTTTCTCCCCTGTGTGAATTTTCTGATGTTTAGTGAGATTTGACTTCACACAAAAGGCTTTCCCACATTCATTACAATCGTAGGGTTTCTTACCTGTGTGAGTTACCTGATGTATAATTAGAGCTGATTTATAACAGAAGG
Organism: Avahi laniger; assembly: GCA_963575035.1. Lineage (NCBI taxonomy): Eukaryota > Metazoa > Chordata > Mammalia > Primates > Indriidae > Avahi > Avahi laniger. Next base: position 5,833 of record CAUYSK010028837.1, on the reverse strand, counting down.
ATTTCCCACACTCAGTGCATTTATAGGGTTTCTCTTCTGTATGCTTCCCTTGATGTACATTTAGGGCTGACTTATAGTAGAAAGATTTTCCACATTCATTGCAGCCATAAGGTTTCTCCCCTGTGTGTGTTCTCTGATGGTCAGAAAATTGTGACTTTTGGAAGAAAGTCTTCCCACACTCATTACATTTGAAAGGTTTCTCCCCAGTATGTGTTTTTTGGTGTTTAGTTAGGTTAGATTTCACACAGAAAGATTTCCCACATTCCTTACATTCATATGGTTTCTCCCCTGTGTGAGTTCTTTGATGATGACTGAAGTTTGATTTTGCATAGAAAGATTTCCCACATTCTTTACACTGATAGGGCTTCTCTCCTGTGTGAATTCTCTGATGGACTCGTAGGGCTGAGCTATGACAAAAAGGTTTCTTACATTCATTACATACATAAAGCTTCTTTTCTGACTGTGTTCTCTGGTGATCAGTGAGGGATGACTTCACAGGGGTTTTACCACATTCATTGAGTTTCTCTTTTGGATGAGTTCTCTGAGAGTCAGTGAGTTGTGATTTCTGGAAGGTTTTCCCACATTTATTACTTTCACATGGTTTCTCTCTTATGTGTGTCATCTGATGTTGAGTGAGATGGGACTCCTGGCAAAAAGATTTCTTGCAATGACTACATTCAAAGGTTCTCTTTCCTATGTGAGTTCTATGAGGTTGTATGAGATGTGACTTCTTGCTGAAATTCTCATTTTCATTAGATTCATGGGTTTTCTGCCCTGTATTAACTTTCTGATGTTGAAAGAAGACTAACTTCTCACATTCATTAACTTCAGAGTGATTTTTCCTTGTGTGAGGATCCTGATGAAGTCTGGGGGTTGATTTGGCACTGACATTTCCCCCATGTTCCTTAGAATCACAGGGTATCTCTCCTATTTCAGACATCTTATGTGTTATGATGGCTGCCTTCTCAGGGAAGGTGTTTCCACATTCATTATCTTCCAAAAGTGGTCCCAAAGTTTTGATTTCCTGTTGCTCAATAAAGTGCTCATTAAGACTTGAGGATTTCCCACCTTGGTTATATTCATCACATTTCTTTCCAATGTGAGTCTTTTCTTGATTATCAAAAGGCAACTTCTTGCATACATTAATTTCATCAGAGTTCTTACCTGCATCATTTTTATCACTAATACTTGATTCTGAAACATATTTCAAACTCATTCCACATAAGTCATACTGGGAGGGTGTTTTTCTTAAAGAAATCTGGTTTGTGCCCAGATTAAGTGCTTTTCCAAAAACATTCTCTCTCTTCTTAGTGAATGTGTTGTTGCTGAAGAGTGAAGTGCCCCACAAATGTTTATCTTGGTTTTCCTGGCTTCTGTTTATCAGGTCATTTAATTTCTGGACTTCTAGAAATGAGAAAAATTAAGTGTACTTTAAAAATTTTAATACATTTCTTATATAAGTGAGATTTATTATATCACTGACTCTCTATTTTCAGGCACAGGATCCTAGGATAAAATCCCAAGCACATATTTCTCCTTGGTTCAGAAAAGCTTAGAATAAAAAAATCTGCTATATTAGAAAATGGAGAGGAGAATTAGCAATGAACACATATATATTTGCTATTTTTAAAAATATGACCCTCAAGGCCGGGCGCAGTGGCTCACACCTATAATCCTAGCACTCTGGGAGGCCGAGGCGGGCGGATTGTTTGAGCTCAGGAGTTCGAAACCAGCCTGAGCAAGAGCGAGACCCCATCTCTACTAAAAATAGAAAGAAATTAATCGGACAACTGAAAATATATAGAAAAAATTAGCCAGGCATAGTGGTGCATGCCTGTAGTCCCAGCTACTCGGGAGGCTGAGGCAGAAGGATTGCTTGAGCCCAGGAGATTGAGGTTGCTATGAGCTAGGCTGACGCCACGGCACTCTAGCCTGGGCAACAGTGAGACTCTGTCTCAAAAAAAAAAAATATGACACTCAAAACTGAAAAGAGAAGGGGAAATTAAACAAGAACAGTGAATGAAGGGCAAAGCATGACAGAAACCATGAACAGGAAATGGAGTGAAAAGGAATGTTAAGAGATACAGATGTTAAGAAGAAATATTACAGGAAGGCTTAGATGTGTAATAATAAAGATGATCTAGATCTATATAGATATAGCCTACTATCTATGTGACAACAGATAAAATAAGATGTATATTAGTTGCTCAAGATAACCTTACAAAAATAAATATCTTCTAAAATATTCATTTACCAAACACAAGTCACAAGTCTGACAGACTCTTATGGTCCGCTATCTTGCTAGTCAGCTTTGGCTCTACTAACTACTCAGATATCCTCCAGGAAATACATGTCTCTCCCTCTCCCCATTTTGTGCATGCGCACACGCGCTCGCTCTCTCTCTCCCTCTCTCTCTCTCTCTCACACACACACACACACACATTTTTCCACATTATGTCCCTTAAACTACATTTTCTTAAAAACCTAAATGTAGTCATTATGTACCCTTTTTATTAACACAACTTTGAAAAGTATTAATTTTATCTAAATAGGACTTGATACATAATTTCAAAATATATCATACACTTTTGTTTATCTCTCCCAACAACAACCTATGCTCCTAGCAGATGCTAATGTATCCCCAATTGCCTTTGAACTCCTCTGAGTAGCTATATAGTTGGTGGCCCTCAACAAGCAGTATGTATCTGAATTATTTGAAAACTTCGATTCAAAATACAGGATATAGTCTTGCATGGTCCCATGTCAATCTATATATCCTATAAATCAGAATCTAGAGGGATGTGTAGTCGTATGTACCTGTGAAGTGCTTTCTGAATAAACATGTCTATTAGCATAGTAGATGAACATATCAATTATATATTACATAGGAAAAGAAGAGTAAAAAGGAGACCCTTTAGGTGGGGAAAATCATCAGGTGTCACAGTATATGATTAAGTCTGAGTTTATTTTAGTTCAGCCACCAAGGGAACTAGAGTAATTATGTTGACTAGAGTAATTATGAAACACTTCAAAACACAGGTGAAAACTTTAGCTCAAACATAAATTATGTGTAAAAATAAGCACTGGAATCATCAAATACATCCCAGGCACAGTCCTAAGCCCTAGTCTTAACAGGATCTCAATAAGCAAATCTCAAGAAGAAGAGGAGCAGATGCTGGGAAGATGCAGAAGTAATACTTAGGAAGCCAGATCAAATGGAACTTAAGACTTTTGTGAAACAACAAAGGGATCAATATGGATTGGTGTGGCATTCATTTTAAGAAGAGGTGTCTTAATAGAGGGCAGCCCAATGTTTACATAAGGCTAATGACAAAACAAAACATATTTTAGGTTTAAATATATATACTTAGAACTAGTAATCAAATAAGTCATGAGAGAATAAGGTTCTGGTTTTGAGTGACATCACTGGAAAATAAAAGCTATGAGAGTTTTCAAAAGGAAATAAAAAAATAAGTGATCGGTATAACAAATGGATGATTTTCATGTTTGTCAGATATAGAAGATATATGGTTGAAACTAATTAATTAGAAATAAGAAATGTGAGAAGATATCTAAGTTGGAAGAGGTGATGTTAGTTGTTTTTTGCCATTTTTACAATGAAGGACTAGAACACCTCAGGTAAAATGGAGAGTAGACTGCAGATGAGACCCAGATAGAGAAGGTGGCATTTTTTGAAGTATTAGGTAAAGCAAAAAAAGTTTAAATCTTAAAAATGGACAAGGCACTGGAGAAAATATTATACAGAGACAGGCTTAAGGGACTCTTTGCAGAAGAAAGAATGATCATGTAATCAAAATTGGGATTGTAAATTTTTTTTTCCAAATGTGAGACTGTAAAATGGTATTTCACTGTTCGAAAAGTAAAAAATAGTCTTTACTTGTGTGCTGTCTGGAAAACTTTTTCCTACCTCAAGATCACAGATATTACAGTTTTAAACATATTCCACCATACCTTTTTCTAAAGGTTTTATAGTTTTAACTTTTAAATGGATTTCTGAATAATAGTAAAAGGCAGAAATGTTTTCCCCCATATGGATAACTAATTTTATCAACACTGTTTATTGAGTAATCTCACCTTTGTCAGTTTCTCTCACATATCTGATTTCTACTTACGTGTGGAGCTGGTTCTGGGCTCTTATTTCCATCCCATTTATTTTCACACCAATATCACACTCTTCATTACTACAGCAATGTAACAAGTATTGGCATTTAAGATGACAAACTCCCCTACAACCTAATTCTTCTTAGCCTTCTATAATCTTTTGGTTGTTTTTTAACTTTATTCCTCTATACAAAATCTGAAGTCCTTCATGTTTTAATTAATTGTTCTACTGATTCTCACAAATGACTTGTTTATTTGGGCTTGCTAATTTTTTGTTTTGAGATCCTATTTTTGAATCCATTAATCTGTTGGAATCCTGATGGCTATAGTGGAGATCCTTTCCTTGAAAGATGATTTTTTTCTGTCTCCTGGAAGCCAGGAAAAAACTAACAATACAACCAGGGATTCATTCAGCCAGACTTTTAGAGCCCTCACTCAATGTAGAAGTCTCAGCTTGCACTTCCCATCTGCTTGGCCCCAAAGTAGTGAAAATCAGCATTTGCCTTCTGCACAACCTCAATTTTATGTCTGTGTTCCACTGTCTGTGTTCTCTAGTTTCAGCTCATTATTAGATTTTTATTTGGTTTTGTCTCTTGGACACTGTAAATTTCCCTTGTTTTAAAAAACCCAGAAATGTATTAAACTTCTTGTTATAATTTATTTGGGTTCTAATCCTATCATACTGACAAGGCCCTTCAGGGTATCTAGCTTACCATCCTGCTGGAAGCAGAAATTCCCATTCTTCTTTGAACCTCCACTTATCATGTTTTACCACACCATTCCCCAAAAACTTTTCTTGTTAAGATCACAACTAACACCAAATTCAACATTTCTTAGTCTCCATCTTAATCTCTCAGTGCCATGTAACACATGTGATATCCCTTTCTTTAATTTTTTAAAATTTTTTTTTGAATAATATATTCCCAAGGCTCAAATTTCTAAAAATACAAAAAAAGTACAGTGAAAAATCTCCCTCTGGCTGATGTTTAAGAGCCACCCAGCTCCCTTCTCAGAAGCAAGCAGTGATATCAGTTTCCTGTGCATCCTTTAGGATATTCTAAGCAACTTTATTTGAGATGTGTTATTGGCATGTGTACAGGTTCACTTAAGAGAACTTATATCTTTAGTTCCTGAGTCTTACTATCCTTTAATGGCTTCCTATCTAGGAATATGATACAATCTTGTTTCAAAATTTTACATATATATAATACATTTGTTCCTAGTTATTTTTTAGATTTTTGTTACTATTTTAAGTGAGATCAATTCATCTTTCTTATCTTTCAACTGGTGGTTTTCCAGCTGAGTTGGTCAGACATATGATCACATTGTCTGCCAATAATGATTTTATCTCTTCCTTTCCAACTGTAATACAAATAATTTATTTCACAATTATTACATTTTCTTTCTTTCCTTCCTTCCTACCTTCTTTCCTTCCTCCCTCGCCTTTTTTTTTTTTAATTGAAACAGGATCTTGCTGTCTTGTCCAATTAGAGTGCAGTGGCATGGTCATAACTCACTGCAACCTCAAATCCCTGGGCTCAAGAAATTCTCCTGCCTCAACCTCCCAAGGAGCTGGGACTATGGGCACATGCCACCATGTCTGGCTAATTTTTCTATTTTTTGTAGAGACAGGATCTCACTGTATTGCTCAGGCTGATCTTGAACTCCTGAACTCAAGCAATCTTCCTGCCCCAGCCTCCCAAAGTGCTAG
>CAUYSK010028833.1:0-20361 GCA_963575035.1 Avahi laniger | reverse complement strand
GGCAGCTGCGGGGCGTGACACAGAGGGCTGTCGGCCACCGGGCCCACGGCCGCCTCGGCCTCCAGGCTCAGGTTGGCCCCCGACAGCTGGTACAGGCGGTTGACGGCCGCCAGGTACACCGTCCCCGCCGCGCCGTCCAGGGCGAAGTTGTTGGTGGGCGTGGGCGAGGGGAACCGGCGCTGGATCTCCAGGGCGCCGACCGGTGCTGTCCCCAGCAGCAGCAGCAGTAGCGGCAGCTGGCACCGTGGGGGTATCGGGGGACGCGGCGGGGTCCGGAATGGCGGGCGCGGCGGCAGGGGGCTGGCCGTGGCGGCCCGGGCGCTACGGGGTGCGCCGCCCGCGGCGCGACGAGCCATCCGGGAGTGCGCGGGCTGCGCGGCGCAGCGAGTGCATGGGGCGCGGCGCGGCCCGGAGCCGGAGCCGGGAACCCGGAGGCCGCAGGAGGCGGGGGCGGGCCCGGGCCGCGAGGCGCTTCCTGCCCGCGCCAGCCGCCCCCAGCCTCGGCGCCCGGGCCGGGCTCAGCAGTGCCGCGCAGCCCGGGGGCGGGGCGGGGGCGGCCCCGCGGCGGACACGCCCTCGCGCCCGCCCCCGCCGCGCCCCGCCTGGCCGCCCGCACTCCCGGCCCTCCCCGACTCCCGGGCCCCCTGCACCGCCCCGCACGGCGCCTGCCGCCCGCCGCTGTCGGTGGGTCCCGCCGCCCCGCGCCCTCCAGCGCCTCCTGCCCGGCTGACCGGGCTCCTTCATGGCCCTGCCTCCGCCTGGGTCCCCAGTTCTTCTGGCTCTTTCCTGCCACTTGGCCGCTTGGCCTGTCTTACTCCCGCTTGATTTCTTTTTCTCCATTTCTCGCCTGCCTCTCTCCTCTGTGTCTCTGCTCCCCTCCGTGGGTTGAGTTTCTCTCCTTTCCTCAGTCTCTCGTTCTCCTTCTCTCCCTCTGACTCTCAGGTGCTTTCCGTCTACCAACCCTGTCCCCCTTCTCTCTCTCCCTTCTCAGCTTTGCTGTCCCCTGCACTCTGTCCCTCCCCCCGTGGCTCCCTAGGCCTCCTCCCCTCAGACCCTGTTTCTCTCCTGTCCCTCTGAGCCCCCAGGTCTCCCCCTCCCTGGCGCTCCCCATCTCGTGCTCCCCACCTCTCACCCTCCACCTCCTGGCCAAGGCACCCCCAGGGCCAGCCAGGTCCCCCAGAGCTGGCCATGATCTATCTGTACCTCATGTCCCAGTCCCATAAAAGGGGTTTACGAGTGGCAGGGACAGTGGGACCAGTGCTCAGGGGTCAGGCATGTAAATCGGGAAAACAGGGAGAGAGGAAGTCGTTCTGTAAGTAACAGGTCGAGGGGCAGGCTGGGCTGCTCTGCAGACACCCAGAGCAAGGCCTTGGTCCTGGGGGTAGTGACTCGAGGAGGCCCACAGTTGCCTCCTCTTGAGACCCAGTCCTGGGCGCTGCAGCCCTCCTGCACCCGCCTGGCTCTTTCCTTAGCCCCAGACTATGGAAGGACCTAAAATCCCCCAGGCTTAGTGGAAGATTAGCCACACGGGAGCTGGCACTGGGCACAATTCTCCTTTGTCCTCAAAAGGAGCAGGTGGACACTGGGGTCAGAGGCAGGTAGCCGTGATTATAAAGTCACAGAGGCCAGATGAGGACCACACACAGCACCTGGCTCACGCCGGGTGCTCAGACAGAGCTTGCCCGGTGCCTCACTTTGTCCCTCTGAGGTTGGCACTATTAGTATCCCCATCTTACAGATGGGGAAACTGAGGCCGCACAGGGCAGGGACTGGCCCAAGCCACACAACTCATAAGGAGCAGAGCTACAGTGTTTGAACGCCAAAGTCTTTCAAACAGGGTCTCCCATGAGGCCCTCAGCTGCCACATGGTGCCTGGTGGCCGGCACTCTGAGAATGGTCTCATCTCACTTTCCTTGTTCCCACTCAACAGGGAAGGAAGGTCAAGGGGCACGTGCACCATGGAGCAGGCAGAAAAGGCTGGGCCTACAGCTGTCCCCCACTTCCTTTACCCCCAACACCCTCCTCTTCCTGCCGTCCCACCTGCCGTGTTCCTACCCCCTCATCCCTGGGTCTGGCCAGGGCTTTGATGGCCAGGGGTGTTCAGCTGCAGGAAATTGGAGGCCCCCTCCCCGGTGCTCCATCCATGCAGGCTCAGGGCTGCTCCCGGGACTGTCCAATAGGACTGAAGTCCCTGCCTCCATCTCCAGGTGGGGAGGGCCTGTGTCCTGCCAGCAGACTGGGGAGCCCGGCAGGGGTGCCTGGGGCCTGCCTTAAAGCTCCTCTTCCCAGCCCTCCTCAGCCACCCCGGCCCTGTGTCCACCCATCCGTCTGTCTCCTGCCCTTCTTGTCTTTCTCTGACCTTCCCCCACCCTGCCACTGCTTCTGTCTGTCATGTTCCTCCTGGTTTCTCTCTCTCTGTCTCTCCTTCCCTCCTAGTCTCTTCGCCCTCCCCTGTCCACTTTCTGTCTGTCTCTGTCTCTGTCTGTCTGTCTCCCTCCTATCCCCACCCCTTCCCTCCCTCACCCCTCCTTCCTTCCTTCCTTCCTTCCTTCCTGTCTCCAGCTCATCTTGCCACATCCTGCAGCTCCCCCCACTGAGCCTTGAGGATACTGCTCTGTGTCGGCTCATCTCAGCCCAGCACACATGGCTGATTCCGGGCACCGGGGACACAAACTCCCTGCCAAGCTGAACAGTGAGGCTCGGGACATTCAGGGGACAGGTAAGGCTCCGGAGTCCAAGTTTTCCAAAATAAAAGGGACGTGAGGAGTGCCATGTGGCCTCGGGCAAGGCACTCGTCCTCTCTGAGCCTCAGTTTCCTCAGTCGTAAAACAACGACAGTCATAATAGCACACCTGCCCCTGGTGCGGTGAGATTGGAGAATACGACGTAAGGTAACACAGCAAGCACATGACAGGCATTTGGCGAACACTGCTTTCTCTCCCCGTGTGGCGTTAGATAATGTCCCCTGAAGCCCATGCTAGAGCTGAGCGGGATGTGGAGGGTTGCAACAAGAGACCAGGGCCCCACTTCCTGTCCTGAGCCCCGTGGTGGCTAGCGGAGCCCGTGTCCACCAAGGGCGAAGTCCTGTCCCCATCAGCACCCTACAGGATCCTATGCCATCCTTGCTGCCAGGCTTAGGTCCTCAGACCCATTTCACAGACGGGCATTAGCAAGGTGAGGATTCGAACCCAGGTCTTTCTCCAGATCCTGTGCTTTCTCCCCTCTCCCCATTAGCTGGGAGGTCATCGGGCCAGGTGGGTCACGGTGGCAGCCGCCATACACCCCTGGCTGGGCGGGGAGGTGCTGACTACTGGGGGTAGAATGAATGAATGAAGGAACGAACAAACCTACAGCTCCCCAGCCTTGCCGCAATGCGATGGGGTGTCCTCCCAGAGGGGATTTTGGAGGGGACCAAGAGGAGATGGGTGACAGCAAGGAGCAGGGTTGGGCGGACCAGCCCTGGAGCATCGGAGACCCCGCTCTCCCTGGATCCCGCCCTTTCCCGCCCTTTCCGTTTTCCTTCAGGGCTTCTGATTTTATCACGGAAAAGGTCTGCGTTTGGGGCTAACGTGTCCTTAGTGACTCTGTAACGTTTGTCATTGTCCCTTTTCAGTAGAGAGAAGGTCTCAAGCTCAGGGCTGCTGGCATCAGCATTCTAGAATTTACGGACAGCGCTTCGTTTCCCTTCTGCCGCTGTTACTTTCAGGTTCTGCTAGCGGGGCTGGTTTTCCAGCACAGCCAAGGTGCGAGAGCGTGGAACGGATTCTTTCAAATGTACGTTAAAGGCCAATGTGAGTAGGTCATAATCCAGGTGGTATAGAAATGCCTGGAATTTGGGAAAGTTGGGAAATGTCGGACGTTTCCCAAATTTCCAGGCAGGGGCAGGTCCTTGCGGGAGCGCCCAGTGGTCAGGGGCTAGGCTGGCCCCGGGAGGGTGGGCCTGGGCTCCCCACCCCGTCCCGTCCTGCGTCGGCGCTCCGCCTGCCCGGGCAGAGCTGGGAGGAGGAGGAGGAAATGCTTTTCTTCTTCAATTGGAAAAAACAACAGCAGGGCCAGGGCCGCACTGGGAGGAAGGGGCTCCTGCCCTCCCACCCCCGGGCCTGGCCTCGGAGCACGTTTGCCCTGCAGGAAATGCTGCTGACGGCTGACTCCTTGAGCACTGCCTTATCGCAAGGAAGGTGCTGGAAACAGCTCCGCAGCCCGGCCACAGGCCTGGTTAGTGCCAGGAGCTGTCACTGCCTCTCTCAGGCTTGACTCGTCTCATTTCCCCCGGGAGCAACCCTGAGAGGCAGGTTTTGGAGTGGAGAGACCTAGTTCCAGGCCTGGCTCTGACCCTGTCCACCGGTGTGACCACATGGCACCACTGCTCCCTGATGCCTCAGTTTCCATTTCTGGAAAAGGAGAGTGTACTTCATCTCACGGGGCTGCCGTGAGGGTGGAGACGTAGCCACATGTGACAGTGCGAGCACGTCGTGAATGTGGTATGTGCTGACTGTCCAGCTCTGGAACCTGGGGTTCCTCTCCCCTAGGCTCCCTGAGAGGAGCCATGCGCGCATCCGTACCCCCCAGGACAGCTCCCCCACCCGGGTAGTGAGTATCAGCCTCCTAGCGGCTGCCGTTGAGGAGGTGTCCCCCGTGCCCGGCACCATGAAGGGCTTTGATGCAGATCACCTCCTTTAGTTAACTCTCCAAAGGGTCGCCACAGGCCTGTGTGGTTATTCCCTCCCCTCTTCTCATACACACGGATGCCAAGGCTCAGAGAGGCCTGGGGGCCTGCCTGAGGTCACACAGCAAATAGGTAGCTGAAGTGAACCCTGTCCCCTTACGCCCCCACAGTGGATCTCCTCTCCCTGCCATCATATCCCACGGGTGTGGCCCAAGAGGGGTGGGGTGATCCTCCAGGGGCAGCGCGGACAGGCGACGTAGCAGCCCTCACATCGGTGTGCTCACATCGCAGACAGCAGTGCCGGAGTTACAGGTTCTCTATTGCTGTTTCCCCGCAGGGCCCGCGCCCCGCTGCGGATTCATGGAGAACTAGGGGGTCCTTCCCCCCTTTGCATTCTAGGGGCCTTCTTCTGGGCTCTGGGTGTTCCCACTGCCACCTCCTCTGGATGCCACCCCGGGCCGGCCTTCAGGGTCTGGTGTCAGGGCCAGCAGTGGTGGCCTGTGCTCGCCTGTGGGAGTCCAGCCCCTGGGACCTTTCTCTCCTTTGTGTCCCTGTGTGGCTGGAGGAAATGGTTCTCATTCCTGCGTGTCAGCGATGCCCTTTCCCGACTCCCAGCAAGTCCTTGCCCTCTGCGGTCAGGGGACTTGCAGGCCAGGGAGGGGACCGAAGTCCCTGTGCACTCATCGTGGGCGCCTGCCCTGCCGCGCCGCTGCGTGGCCCCTTTGTGCTGTGTGAGTGGGATAATGGGCGGCATTCTCAGACGTCCAGTCATGGGTCTGGGCCCCAGAAAGGACCCCGGGCGGCTCCACACTGAGGCCTCTGTCCAGCAGCAGTGGCGGAGGGGCAGGGCTGCCCCAGGGGCCCCCACCCACATTCCCCGGCTGCCGCCATCTCCCAGCCACAGCCACCCCAGCGGGCCGGGAGGCAGGCGCTCCCTGAGCAGACAGGAGGGGCAGCGTGATCGAGTCCCCAGTGACAGGAGCTGCAGGGAGGCAGGGCAAGTGCAGAGCTGATGAGGATGGGCATCGTGGGGTTCGAGTGCCTACTGTGCGCTAGAGGTTTGCTGGCCGGTCCTTGCAAAAACCACCCAGCAGCTGTGCTGTTGGCCCCATGTGATGGATGAGTAAACTAAGGCTCAGAGAGGTGAGGCTCTGGTCCTGGATTTGAACCCATGTCTGTCTGACTGCGTGCATTGCATCAGATGTTGGATGAGCACCTACTGTTTGCCCTGGGGCAGCAGCGCTGAGGGGATGGCCAGGGAGCCGTCAGCCAGCCAGGAGGATGGGGGCCAGCGGGGCGGGCTTCCTGGGGAAGTGTGGCCTGAGCCAGGATTGTGCAGCGCACACAATGAGTGAGTGTCCAACATCAACCTTCACAAGGCAGGGACTGCGGGCCCCATGTACAGAGTAGGAGACTGAGGCCCAGAGAGGAAGCGCCTCCTGGGGCCCTCAGGCTGCTCAGGGAGGAGCTGCGATTTTCACTCAGGCCTGGCTGCTCTCTACCAGGGCTGGGGCCCTGTGCCGGGAGATGGGACCCAAGTCAAGGATATGAAGTTGTCATCCTGTGGTCCTGGTCCTGGGTTCCAATGCCAGCCCCGTGCTGCCTATATGACCCAGAGTAAGTCCCTTTACCTCTCTGGGCCTCAGTTTCCACACCTGTGATATGGGTATGAGAGTCACTATCTCTGCAGGCTGTGGGGACATTTAGCCACGGTTAATACTCTGTCAGTGACATTCATTAGTAAATCATTGGCTGGAGAAGGCGTCGCTGCTCCCACCCTTCCTCCTGGCTCTGACTGTGGGAGGTGCTTCCCCTGCCCCGCCCCAGGGCTGGATGGAGCTCAGAGCTGGCTCTGCTCTTTTGTCACATGTGCACAGGGCAGTTTTCCTGGGCGTCCCCTTCTACACCCTGCCCCCCGCCTGCCCGCCAGGGCTTCAGATCCTCACCCTTCCTGCCCGTGTAGACCGACACCCTCCTGTAGGCCTGCCTCCTCCTCTGAGACACGGACACGGCGTGTGCCCCCGACAGTGCCGGCCAGTGTTCGGTCTTTGCCCACGGCAGGGGCTGGGTCTGTCCTCAGTGGCTCCCGCAGCCTGGTGCTTAGTAGGTGCTCCTACGGGCACCTCCGCCTCCCCAGGGCCCCTTGCCCCACCCTGGCAGAGCAAGCATGTGAGCTTTTTTGCCTCATTGCAGATAACAAAACAACAACAATACAGCTACTCGGGAGGCTGAAGTGGGGAGATTGCTTGAGCCCAGGAGCTTGAGTCCAGCCTGGGCAACATAGTGAGACCCCATCTCTTCAAAACAATAGTGGACTCTTTTACAGCCCTCCTGTGGTCTAGGCCCAGTTCCAAGTACCTTGCATATATTAATGTATTTAAACCTTACAACAGCCCTACGAAAGAGGTGTTATCCGTTTACAGGTGGGGAAACAGGCAGAAGGCACTGAAGTGACTTGCCCGAGGTCACCTGCTGGTACATGGTGGAGCCTGGATTCCAGAGTCCTCATTCTCAATGAGCTTGCATCTCCATGGCCCCAGACCCAATGCCAGTGGGCCCAGCGGATTCTCTAAGTCCCGGCCTGGCACACACTCCGCTCATCAGACCAATTCCCACCCTATAGTGTCTCCTGGCCCCCATATGCCCCAGTAAACTTATGAGAACTTTTTCTCAGCTTTTTTTTTTCTTTTTAATTAATTTATTTTTTTTTTGAGACAGAGTCTCACTCTGTTGCCCAGGCTAGAGTGCCGTGGTATCAACCTAGCTCACAGCAACCTCAAACTCCTGGGCTCAAGCGATCCTCCTGCCTCAGCCTCCTGAGTAGCTGGGACCACAGGCATGCGCCACCATGCCCGGCTAATTTTTATATAGATACATGTTTAGTTGTCCAGCTAATTTCTTTCTATTTTTTTTTTTTAGTAGAGATGAAGTCTCGCTCTTGCTCAGGCTGGCCTCGAACTCCTGAGCTCAAACGATCCTCCCGCTTTGGCATCCCAGAGTGCTAGGATTACAGGCATGAGCCATCACACCCGGCTTTTTTCTCAGCTTTGATGCTTCCTGGGAGAGCTGGGTAGAAGAAAGCCGTCCCTGGAGCCTCGGGGCTGGGCTGGGCAGGTATGGGCTGAAATGCAGGCGAGCCTCTTCCCCATCAGGCCCTCTTCCAACACCCCAAACCTGACCACTTGGTTCAGTCCCAGCCAATGCAGCGGGACTGACAAGGCCCCAGTCATCTTCTGAAACCACTGCTAGGTCTGAAAGGGGTAAGGGCTACCTGCAAGGAAGTGAGTGCCTGTCACTGGGAGTATGCAAGCAGGAGGCCCTAAGGAGAGATGTTCTACCCTAGGCGTGGCCCCAAATTGGACTAACAGCATGATTCTGAGATCCCACTTGGTTGAGCACTTGCTATGTGCTGAGCACACACACCGACCAGGACGATTCTCATCGCTCCAGAAAAGGGCAGCTGAGGGGCTCTCTTGCATTCAGTCACAAACTGAGTGGATAGGAGAGGCTGACACAGACAAGCAGGACCCAGGTGTACTTTGTCTTACTGGCCTGATGGCCTACATGAGCCCCTAGAGAGAACCCAGTGTCCAGAAAAGATGTTTCCACTCTTGCCTTCTTGGGGAACTTTTTGCATCCCTCAAGACCCGGCCCAATGTCACCTCCTCTGGAAAGTCTTTCCTACCGAACTCCTAGGCATCCTTCAAGGCCTAGTCTAAATGGCCCTTCTTTGGAGAAGACTTCCTTGAGCATTAAAGCAGTGTTAGGGGTTCCTCCACCCCCTTAGAGTTCCTCCCCTGAAATTACTCACCACCAGTGTGAGGGCACGTCTTTCCCAGGGGCCTGGGAGATCTCCCAGGGTAGGATGCATGGTCACTACTGCTGAATGTGGGGATGGATGACTGGCTGCAGCACCACCCCAGGACACCTCTGCCTAGCAGACACAGGATGGCCATGTTGGCCACTGCAGGCCTCTCCCTGGGCAGTGCCAGACAGACTCTGCCGAAGCTGCCTCCCGACCCCCACTGTGCCCACTGGCCATCCTGACTGCCACGTTCACAAGACCAGGCCACAGCGGAGCAGCCTGCTCTGCCTGGTTTCACCTGGGAGACCCACCGGCCCTCAAGGTAACCCCCACACCTGATTCCCGGCAGAGATCTGAGGTCCTGCCCCCTCACCTCACCTCCACGTGCAGGCGGAATGCTGGGTGGAATAAGTCTGTCCTTCCTTCCTTCCGCCGCCCTTGACTAAGCGCCCGCCGTGTGTCAGAAACTGGGGACGTCATGGTGAACCCACAGGCATGGTCTGTGTCCTCAGCCCTGCCTCAGGGGGACAGTCTCTAATCACATGACTCAAAAATTACCTAACCACAAAGGACCACACGTCCCACGAAGGGGCGATACCAGGTGGTTCTAGAAGTTTCTCACAGGGACGCTTGAGCCCGTCTTCCTTGGCCTGAGATCTGCAGGATGCACAGCAGTTGGGACGATGAAGAGAGCTGTCCCCATGGGGCACGGGGCAAAGGCTCAGAGGTGGGTGGCAGCAGGGGCCTGGGAAGGACAGAAAGGAGGCCCTTGTCGGTGGAGCAGAGGACAGCACAGGGGCCTCTGCCCGAGGCTGGCGCAGGATCCAGAGCTCTGTCGGGGGTGCTAACTTTGAGGGGTCCCAACCCCCAGCCTGGCCTCTGGGCCACAGGGGCCTCCAGGGTCACTTGGTGCAGGCTCCTCTGCCGCCACCGCGTGGAGCTCCCCTCCCAGCCTGTCGGCCATGAAGGGCAAGGGCCTGCTCGGGGACAGCTGCCCAGGCATTGGGGAGTGAGCGTTGCCGCTGCCCCTGACCCAGCTCCCAGCCACCGAGAGGGAGACGTCAGGGCCCCGCGGGGCCCATCCTGGCAATGAGCCTCCGCCAGCCTGCAGGAGCCCATTGTGTGTGTGCGCGTGGACACACGTGTGCGGGATGTGCAGGTGAGCGGGGCTGCACAGTGTGTGGGGTACACAGCAGGGTCCCGTGCGCAGACGGGGATCAGGTCTGTGTGGGGGAGGAGCGTGCGCACAGAGGTCTGCCGTGCCGTGCGGCAGGCAGAGGGGAGTGCAGTGCACCAGGGCTGGAGCCTGCAGCTGCCAGGGACGCGGGATCGGCGGGATTCGACCTGGGGATTCCAGCCCTTGGAGGCCATCAGGACCTTCTCTGTCAGGGGCACTGCCTGGTCCTGCTGCCCCTGGGGCTGAAGGACAGTTTTCTCGTGAAACTCCACAGTTTTTATGGTCAACCTTCAATAGCCTGATGTCTGCTTTGGAGGGTCCAGCCTGGCCTTGGATGGTGCAGTCTCCGACCTTGAGTGGTCCGGCTTCTGGCCTTGGGCGGTCCAGCCTGCGAGCAGTTAGTCGACCCGGATTCCCCTGACCACACAGTCCTCTCTGGTGAGGAACTTAAAACCGGTTCTTTAGGGAATTTGGGTGACATCATCCCTCTTACTCCAGAGCAGCCTCCGCGAACCACAGCTGGTGTCTCACGATGAGCCACCATCCTTCCCCTGGAACTCCCCCAGACGTCCCCCACCCCAGCCTAGCATCTGAGTCCCCTAGTCACTCTGCGAGGGATTAAGTCCCACCATGCCCCGAACTTCCCTCCTGCCTTCTCTCCCCGGTTAGGTTTCCGGGTGTCTTCAAGACTCAGCTCTGGCCTCTCTCCTTCCAGGCCGCCGTCCCGGACCTCCTCCTTGGGACTCCCATGGGGCCCCGAACTCCCAACCTCCAAGCACCCACACCAGGTGACAATTTCTCTGTTGCTCCAGCTTCTCTGCCAACCAGGGGGCACTTCAAAAGCTAGATCTTTTGGAGGCACACCTGTGTCCCTGATGTCACCAGGCAGGTCTCGCAGGGCCTTGTGGGCCACTGTTAGAACTTCAGGGTCGGCCCTCAGTGAGGGGCCGTGGGGGAGGGTGCTGAGCAGAGGAGGCGTGTTCTCCGGGTGCGCCTCGAGGGGTGCTGTGCGGGGGTGGCGGAGGCAGGGAGAGCCGTGAGGAGGGTGAGCGAGGCAGCAGTGAGGGCGGCCAGGGAGAAGGATCCTTCCTCTCACCAGCAAGTCCTAGGGCTTCAGTGGTTTGAGCACATTGAGGCCAAGGCCAGCAGAGGACCCAGGCCTGTGACCCCAGTGTCCTCCCTGACCTCTTCTAACTCGTAGGTGGGGCGCTGTGCCCCGCAGCCTGCCTCCTGAGTGTGTGTCCCCCGAGCGTTAATGGGAGGGAAGGGGGGCCGTGGCAGGGTCAAAGGCTCAAATTCAGGTGTCCGGAACCAAGGTGGACGTTCCCGTGGGCCCAGCGCACCACCCCACAGCTGCTGAGGCCAATCCTGCAGGTGCCGCCAGAAGCCCTTGTCCCCTCCTGCCCCCATCCAAAGGTCGCCTCCCGATCACCCCCCGTCAGTCTGTCTCCTCGAGCCCCAAGACTCCAGCGCTGGTGGGAGCCCCAGCCCCTCCCTACGTGGGGCTCCTCCTGCTCCCTCTCCCTGCTGCCCTCCTCGCTTCTGCTCCCAGAATCGCTTTTCCTGAGGGGCATTTGCAAATCGCCTATCTGTTGGTGTTTTTCTATGACTTCAAACCCTGTGAGAGCTCCCTGGGTAAAGCCCTGTCCCTCTTCCTCAGTCCACGGCCTCCCTGACCGGTCCCGCCCCACCCACTTCAGGCCACCCACGTGTTCTGACTAGGTTTCCTGCCACCCCTGCCTGTTAGCACGCCCCGATCCGTCCCAATCCTTTCAGGGGCGCGCACGCTGCCCCCTGCCCTGCTGGATCAGCTGCCCTCACAAGCTCTCTGCACGGCAGTTGTGTGATTACTTGATGTGGCTTGAAGGCAGGGTCCTCATCTGTGTGTCAACTGCGGGGACCCCACGGCCACACACCCCAGTAGATGCTCCTACATCTGTACATGAGCAACGACTGGGTCCTCGGGCTGGTGCAGAACAGAACCAAAGCTTGGGCTGTGCGCCGACCTGGGTGGGGGCACAGCCTGGAGCCCCCCAGCACCTTTCCCACCGTCCAGGGGAAGCTATTTGCAGCTCCCAGAAAGAGGAAGTGAGTCCCGGCGTGCACAGGCCCCGGATGCCGGGCACCTGGGGTGGGATGGATGAGCGCCTGCAGGAAGGGCCGGGCCACCGCCCAGGGCAGCAGGAAGGAGGCCTGGAGGGGAGACCCTCTCCCCAGCAAAGCACACAGCCTGTGGGGCCCCTGCGGAAGCCGATGAGGTCATCGCAGATGTGGCCCCTAGGCCCATTGTCTGGCCACACCTGGGGCCTGCCCAGGGGGACAGGAAAGGCTGGGAGACCAACACACCCCCCGCCCCCCGGCTTTGAAACCCGTCCTGGCCCCCAGAATGGGCTGGGCCTGCAATTGTCTCATTCACTCCGCACGTGAGCACAGGGTCTCACTGGCTCCATTTCGCAGATGGCCAAAGAAAGGCCAGGGCTCGCCAGGTGCGTCATCAGGGAGGAGCAGCTCAGGGCTTGAATCCAGCTCTGAGTGACCCTGGAGCTCTCTTTGGCTTCCAAGCCTCCGGGAGTACAGGAGACACAGGATCCAAAACTGCTCAGAACTGCTCCTGAGGCGGCCACCAAGAAGTCTAGGGCAGGTTCCGGGAGGGGGCTACGGACCTGCCAGGCCAGGGTTCTGGGCCCCGCTCGTCCTCTACCTGACAACAGGGCCTCGCCTTCCCCATCCTCGCTCAAGAAGCTTCATCGGCGAGGCTGGGTCAAAGCCAGGGGTCTGCAGCTGGGAAGGTCCCCCCAAGCTGGGGCTCCCGAGCTGGGAGCTCAAAGCGGTCTCCGGGAGCCAGGGGACCCTCTTCCCCCTGCATCACAGCCCAGGGTTCCAGGGACCCCAAGGTTGGTGCTGGCTGGGTGGCAGGGGCACCACCGTGGGAGCCCATCCGGACCAGGGCCAGCTGTGGGCAGCCCTGTCAGAGGTGGGGGGACTCGGCACTTTCGCTTCCTCAACTGGACCTGTGTCACCCCACCCCCACCCCCATCTCACTTCCGCCTCGGGGCCAGAGCTGGGAATGCCCTGCCCCAGAAGGAGCTGGGCTTGGCTGGGCAGTGCAGCTGCAGACGGGCACCGTGAGGCCTGGCCACTGAGAGGACAGGCCCAGGGCACGGGACCGAGGAGAGGCAGAACCGGGCAGGACGGACCCCCAGACGCATTGTCAGGTCATGACTCCTGGGTGGGATGTTTTGAAGTTTTTTCGTCTTTGTGAATTTTCTAAGTTTTGCTCGGAGGATATGTACTGTTTGTGTTAGAAGTGAACACGGGCGGAGCGCGATGGGTTGTGGGGGGCGGATGTGCACAGGCAGTGGGAGGCCAAAGGTGCCGCTGCGACTGCAGAGAGCCCTTGGCTGCCGCCTGACCACGTTGGCCTTGGTGCCCTGCGTGCATGGCGGGGTCGGGGAGGCTGGGGACACAACGCAACGCCCTGGTTACTGCCCGGTTTCCGCGAGTTGCCGGCCACAGTGCCACGTGCTTAGGCAGATCCAGACAGAAACCGCAGGGGTTAATCCGGGAGCTGCCCCCTCTGCCCCCTCTGCCCCCTCCCACCATCCCAGTCTCCTCACTGGACCTCAAGGCCACCAATGGGGCTTGGGAACGGGAAGCCCAGGACTGAGCCCTGAGCACCTGAACCTCCTCGCACCCACCCAGCACTGGGCCCTGTGTGACTGGGGAGGGGCCGGGAGGCTAAGGGAGGAGCCTCAAAAAGGCTCTGAAATGCTGCAGCTCCAGCCTGTTTACAGCAGGAGTGAGTCCCCCCCGCCCCCCAGCCCCTAATTCACTTCCGCTTGCCTGAGCCTCAGCCACACCGGGAGGATGCTGAAGGCAAGGCAGGTGGTCTCGCCGTTTTTAGCACCAAGAGTTGAGTGGTGGGATAGGATTTATGGGATTCATGGGCCAGGAGCTCTGCTCCCACCTCCATGCCCTGGACCCGCCCAGCCAAGAGACGTCACCACCCAGCCGCCAACCCCAGCTCCTGCCCTTGCTAAACAAGGGCACTCCTAGGCCTTGGGCTGGGACATTCCAAGTGGTGCTCTCATCCCCATTTTACAGAGAGGAAACTGAGGCTTCCAGAGGCCAACTCACCGCCCAACGTCACACAGCCAGAATAGTCCTAGTCCAGCCCTTGTGCGCGTCCCATCCACACCCCGTGCCCACGCTGCCACCCCGACCCCTGGCACTCCCATCTCAGTGTCATCTTCTCCTTTCTCCCCCACTGCCCCGACACCCCACCCAGGTGGAGAGCCCTCAGCAGACAGCAGGGACCAGGGGGCGGGAGAGCGGTGTCCCGTTCCATGCTCAGCTCTGCTAGTGTCCACCCAGGGCTGTCTTTAGGCCCAGCACTGGGTGCAGGCTCCTGCAGAGGAGACGGCCACAGACCAATACAGTCCGCAGTGGGAGGTGGAGTGTAGCTTCCTGAGAGCAGGAAGGCGCTGACACCAGTTTAGCCTTGGCTGTGGGGTGGGGGCAGGGGAGTGGTCAGGGAAGGCTTCCTGGAGGAGGTGATGCCTAATCTCAAAGAGGCACAGGAGCTGCCAAGGGAGGCTGGGGTTGGAGGAGCTCATCACATCAATCTTTCCCTACTGGCCCCCCAGACCCTCCACCTCCCCAGTACTCCCCTCCCTAACCTCCCCTGCCCACACCCATCCTGTCCTGCCACCCCCCTGCAGCCCGGATGGGGAGGGAGAGGAGGGAATGCAGCCCCACAGGCTCTCGCAAGGACAAAGTGCTCGGAAGGAAAAGAAATAACGTGAATTTCATTGTCTTTACTCCCAGATCCTGCCCGAAAAATAAAAACAAAATCCAGCTCCAGCGGGGCAGGGTTTATCGCAAAGCTTTCAACTAGAGGGACTGAAGGGTGGACACAGGCCCGGAGCCCTGTGGGCAGTGGAGAAAGCGGGCCCTGTCCCTGGCAGCGGAGCAGTGGGCAAATACAGTCCCCATGTGGGGTGCTGTGGTGGAGCGCGCCGCCGACAGTGACCCCGTGCTCAGTGCGTGCGGGTGCTCTTCCCCAGCCTTCTCTCCTGTTCCCTGGCAGCCCGGGAGGCAGGGCGAGCCTCCCTTTCCATGCACAAAACTGAGGGGCCTGGCCGCCAGTCCTCGGTTACACAGCACAGCTGGGATGGAACCTGGGGCTGTCTGACCCCAGAGCCCCTTCGCTTGCCTGGCACATGCCACAGTTCGCAGGGCTGCAGGAGCAGTTCAGGGGAGGAAATGCAGGCAGGGTCACCCCCTGCACATCCAGCTACCTCTGCTCACACCTCCAGGGACGGGGAGCTCACTGCTCATAACCATTTCCATGCATTTCCATTGTTAGAAATGCCCACTGCTGCCCTCACCTCTGGCCTGGTTCCTAATCTCTGAGCAGGAGACTGGGAGGCTCTGGAATGACGGGACAGGACTTGAGCCACAGCCCATGGGACACTTCAGCCCCCACAACCTCAAGCAGACTTTCCATAAAGAACCTTCCAGCCCTGGTCAAGTTGGGATCAGGGCATCGTATGCTCCCTACCTCCCCTGGAGCCAGGCCGCTGGGTGCAACCCCTGCCCTCCGTGCCCAGGTGTCCGCGGTCAGCGCCCTCCCCGCTCCCGCCTGGTCTTGTGCTGGCTCCTGTGGGCCCGGGCTTTGCCCCTGACACAGCCCCGCCTGAGACCAGTATCCATGAAGGACATGTGGGGGGTGATGCTGGGGCCTGCCGCCACCCAGCACCGTGCCTGATGCCACCGTGAGGGCCAGCCCTGCTCTGCGGGCTCTGGGGAGGGCTGGATGGAAGCGGACATGGCCAGAGGACTGGGAAGGTGCAGAAGGGGAGGGAGGGTCTGGCCCCTCCCGGCACCATGGCGCCTTCAGGGGGTCCCTTGGGGTCCCTACTGGGCCCTACTGCTCCCCAAGCCACTCACGGCCCTGGGCACAATGTCAGCCCCTGTTGTTGCCAGGCCCAGGTGGGGCCCCTCTCCCCACAGTGCTCCCAGGAGAGCGTAATTAGGCCCATTTCACAGATGGGGACGCTGAAGCCAGAGGCGCTGCGCTGTGGCTCCAGAAGCAGCGGGAGGCCCAGGCCAGGCCGGGCTGACCCCGTGCAGGGAGCTGGGTGCCTCCTCCTTCCCACTTCCCTCCGGGGTTGACCTCAGCAGCCCCTGGTTGGGCTTTTTCCAGAGCCAGGGCCGGAAGCAGGAGTCCCGAGTGTTTGCTCAGGCTGGGCTGGGGCTCCCAGCAGGCGAGGCGGAAACAGCCCCGAGATGTTTGTCCAAGTGGGGGTCAGGATCCTCCACCAGGAGGAAGGAGGCCGGGCCGGAGGAGCAGAAGGTCTGAGTCAGTACCTCATGCCCTGGGCTCCGGCCTCCAGGTCTTGCCTTCTGCAGCCCCAGAGACGGGCTGCACACAGTAGGTGCTTAGAGGATAAGGAATGATGCTGAAGGGGATGCTCGCATCTCCCTGAGCTGGGGGCTCAGACCTGAACCCCATCCCCTGGACTCCCCTTCCTTCTCCAAGGCCACCCCCACACCCCGAAATTGATCCTTCCAGAAACCGGCTGGCTCCACCTCCCACACACACCCAGCTGCACCCCACCTCCCCCCTCCCCTACCACAGCCCCAGCTGCCCGGACATTGCAGCAGCGTCCTCACACCTCCCTGCCGCCGCCCTCACCCCTGCAGCCCTGGGAGATCCTGTCAATCTGCAATCAGGCCGGGTCCCTCCTGGCTCAGTGCCCGCCCAGGCCCCGCCGCCCCAGCCGAAGCCATCTGTCATGGCTGAATTGTGTCCCCCCAGTTCAAAACACCCCAGTAACTCAGAATGTGACTGTGTCTGGAGATAGGGCCTAATAGGGGTAATTAAGTTAAAAGGAGGTGACACGGGTGAGCACAGGAACAGACAGGGCACAGACACGGGCACATCCGTGAGAACACAGCAGGAAGGCGGCCGTCCGCAAGCCAAGCAGAGAAGCCTCAGAAGAAACCCTGCGACACCTTGGTCTCAGACTTCCAGACTCCGGGACTGGAGAAAATACATTTCTCTTATTAAGTCACCAAATCTGTGGCATTTTGTTAAGAAAGCCTAGCAAGCCAATACACCGCCCTGAGCTCCGCACCCTCGGCTTCCAGCTCAGCACCTGGCTTCTCTCCCCTCTTCCCCATCCACCTTGCAATGATTCTCCCAGACGCTCCTGATTTGGGAGGGAGGCTGTGTGGCTGAGCAGGGAGGACCTGGCTGAAACCCAGCCCTGTCACTTTTGACGTGAGGACTCTGTGCCAGCTCCTGTCCCCTCAGGGCTGGGAATCTGGGAAGGACCTGAGCACAGAAGGTTCCTGCCTGCTCAGCCTGGGGCTGGTGGCGCGGGGCGTCTGAGCCCCCTGGTCTCATGTGGGCTGGCTCTGGGCGGAGGGCTCCTGCCTGCACCTCGCTGTGGGCAGCAGGACGAGGAAAGGCTGGGAAACCGCTAGGACTCCTGGGGAGGGAGGGTGTCTCTGGGCATTTGCTCTTTCTTTTACCAACACTCTCGTGAGACAACTCCAGTCCCACTTGAATGGCTAAAATAAAAAAGACTGACAACACGAAGCCTTGGAGAGGACGTGGAGCAACAGCAACTCCCCTGCACTGGGGGTGGGGGCGGTGAAATGGTGCAGCCACTCTGGAAAACCATTTAGCAGTTTCTTTTAAAAAAGTCCCACGTAGACTTGAGCCACCCAGAAATCCCACAGAGAGGAGCTACAGCGAAATGCAAACCCAGGTCCATACAAACCTGTATGCAAATGTTTGTCAAAGTGCCAATCACGACTGCCCAAACTGGAAAGCACCAAAGGTCCCCTGGCTGGGGAACAGCAGACAAATGGAGGAACGTCCATGCGGTGGGATCCAAAGGACCAGCTGTTGCACACGAAGCGCCATGGACGAATCGCAAAGCCACGTTCGGAAGGCTCCACACGGCGTGATTCCATTTATACGACATCCGGAAAAGGCAAAGCTATAGGGACAGGCAACAGATCACTGGTTGTCAGGGGCTGGGGCTGGGGCCAGGGGACCCAGGGAAGTTTCTGGAAGCTGGGAATATTCCATGTCTTTTATTTTTTGCAGGAATGGGGTCTCAGTATGTTGCTCGGACTGGTCTCAGTGGAACTCCTGGCCCCGCATCGTGGACATTACAGGCCTGAGCCACCACACTGGCTGTCCATGTTTTGTTCAGAGAGTTCGCAGAGTATCATCGTGTAAAAAGTCATGGGACTTCACATTTGAGATCTGCCCGTTTCCCTTGATATGAATCATATCAGTATCCCAGTGAAAACGAGTTTTTATTAAGGCATACCAGTCCCTGCACTAGCCAGCCTGTTCCAAGCCCCAAGGCAACAGCACCAGGACAGAGCTGGGTCAGGGCGGACCCCTGGCCTCTAGGACGGCCAGGGTGGAATGCACCCAGGGTGGGGGTGCTCCAGACATGACCCAGGGAGGGCACCTGAGCCTGGCCCAGGCTCCAGACTCCCCTGCCCCGTCCCGTCGAGAAAGGCTGAAGGAGGGGCAGGAAAAGCCCCTTGTCTGTCCTTCTGCTCTGCTCTGGCTCTGGCTCCACCCACTGCACCCAGGTCCACGGAGGTGGGACCCTCTGATGTGAGAGGGAGCTGAGGGGGCCCTTGGGTGGCATGGTGGGGTCCCCCAGCCATTGCGTGGGAGGGCTCCGAGGCCAGCTTACCTGGGCTCAGGTCCTGGGCCTCGGCTGCCCCTGCTGTGAAGCCCCCTGACCCCTGGCCCTGGCTCCGCTCTGCAGGACGGTGCCTGTGGCCAGCACGCCTTCCTCTGGTCCTGCTCGACTCTCACAGCACGCAGCCGCCAGAGTGCAGGGCCACCATTAGTCCCCCGCTTTTCCCCACCTTGGGGCCTTGAGCGCCCAGAAACCGCAGATGCCTCGGGAGGGGCGTTTTCTCGTGCATAGTCACCAGGAGCAACGCTGGAGACTAAAAGAACCACGTGAACAGAGGGAAGGGCCTGAGACAGGGCGCAATGTTTTAAAAGTTTTCTCTTGAAAATCCCCCCCACTCTCCTTGAGAACTAAAGCCTACACTCCTGCCCGAGGCCAGGGTCGGAGGGCAGGGCAGTGCCCTCTGTTCTTTGCACCGCAGGAGAATGCTCAAGGGGTCTGTCTGGCTGGTGGATGTCATGATTCTCATCGCGACAGAGATGGGACAGATCAGGACCAACAACTGTAATTAAGCAGCAGTAGCCTGAAGCCCTCCGTTCAAAAGCTCCGGATTTCTGCTTCTAGATGGGAAAATGGCACCCCCCTCATCTGCCGGCAAATGAATAAGCCTCCCTTTGCTTCTCCTAAAACCACTTGTCCTCGTTCTTCCGATGCGGCTCTGGGGGCAAGTGCAGAACTCTCGGTAACACAAGGACAAACATTCCTGCCCTTGCCGAAGACCCCACTCTGTGCCAGGCACTGGGACACACCGGGAAAGCAGGGCCGGGGGGTCTGCATGAGCCCACGTGCTGGTGGGGGAAGGGGGGACAGCAACCAGTCAATGACAGTAATGAATGCTCAGTGGCACAGATGGGGAGTCTGGTGCAGGGAGGGCTCGTGTCACTTGGGTGGTCACCGCGGGCTCTCTGGGAGATGATGCCCCTGAGAAACAGCAGGGTGAAGCGGCGGCCCTGTGGGGAGTCGGGTCAGAGGAACTGCACGGCTGGTTGCTCAGTGGGGTTGAGGCCAGCGGGTGGAGGCACGTGGCGCGTGGACACGAGGTCAGAGAGGGGCCTGTGGGAGGCCACACGTGAAGGGAGGGGCTGCATTCGAGAGTCAGTGGTGGGGCTTGCGCCAGCTGCTCGCTGAGAAAAAGGGAAGTCAGAAAGGCTTGGGATCTAGTCATGCTCCTACACTTCTGTCTCTGGGCCTCAGTTTCCCTTGTGGAAAGCATCCGGGTTGAAGGCTCTGAAATTTGGGCTCGTCTGAAACCAAGATTAATATGACTTCACTCCGGTTGTACAAGAAATGGGGCTGCCGTGGCTCAAAGACGCATACAGACCTAAGTGTGAAGGGAAATGGAACTGGCGCAGGCAGGGACACCCAGGGACGTGGGGAGCTTCCAGCCCAGGCAGGGCGCTTCAGGTCCCAGACATGAAGGGTGCCATGTCCCAAAGACGCCACCAGGCGGCGACAGAGACCAGCATTGCGTATTGTTTGGAAAAAAATAATTTTCGTTACAGAAAAGTTGTGAGAATAGTACCAAGAACTCCTGGATCCCCTTCTCAACTCAGATTCACCAAGTTTGAACAGCTGCTCCCCACCCTTGCATATTCAAGCCCCTCCAAGCATTGGACAGTAAGTCGCAGACGTGATGGCCTTGGACCCTAAACTCCTCACCGTGTGCTTCCCAGGAACACGGACATTCTAGTGCACAAGCGCAGCAGAGTTTGCAAGATCGAGTGACTTGACCCTAATACGATTCTATTCTGTAATCTGCAAATCTCACTCAAATATTGCCAGTTGTCCCAACTGGGCCTGTTAGAGCATCCTCCCACCCCTTCCAGGCAGGGTCTACTCCAGGATCACGTTCAGTTGTTCACCTTAATTTTAATTGCAATTTATTCACTCAGCTTTCTCTGGCTAAAGTCATTTGACAAAGATGGACGTCATGGGCTGTAGCCTTCCCCTTCTTTTTTTTTTTTTTTTTTTT